>JAYJMB010025623.1:15196-76905 GCA_036873735.1 Pouteria campechiana
TGGACAGCCTAACCGAAGAGAGCAGATGAAAATATTGCAAATGAGAAGCATTCGCCATTGCCTCATAATGACAAATCTCACTGTTACAGGACAAAAGACCGGGAAAAAGGGAAATATGTCGTGGACAGCTTAACCAAAGAGAGCAGATGATTTTATAGCAAATCAAAGACATTGCCCATTGCCTCAAAATGACAGATTTTGTTCATTAAAACACTTGTCTACGAGATTAAAGAGCAAGAAAACTAAACGATAGACAAGTGGCAGCCACAAATTTGATGGAGGGAACCAGGATAAACCCCGAAGCCCTAAATCAGGCAGGTATGCTGGCTGTTCCAGATCAAAGGAATTGCTAAAATTATGGAAGCAAGTAGCTTCATTTGGAATAAAAATGCAAGTGATA
This sequence comes from Pouteria campechiana, assembly GCA_036873735.1. Lineage (NCBI taxonomy): Eukaryota > Viridiplantae > Streptophyta > Magnoliopsida > Ericales > Sapotaceae > Pouteria > Pouteria campechiana. The sequence continues at coordinate 15,597 of JAYJMB010025623.1, forward strand.
GCTTATGCTTTTATTAGAAACACCATTCCTTTTATGAAATAGACAGATTCAAAATATTCTACCTATTCCAGAAGTAACCAATCAACAACGCTTAAATCCTGGTGTCCCTATAAGCACAACATAGCTACTCTCCTATCTCCCCTGTCTAGTTTTCCCCACTCTTGAATGGCCTGCTTTAAATCCTTTCACCTCATGCTCCTCTTCCTGGCTTTTGAAAACAGCACACTAACTCTCACTAATGAATGGCCAAGAAAAAGAAGAATTTTAGGAATATTACAATGCACTTTACCATTTGCAGGTCTCTTTGAATTGAATTGCAAGGATCAATTAAGGGGATACATCAAAACTCAGCTTTCCATCATATGCATTCCAGTTAGAATCTAGGCACCCAGTTGCAATGATCTCACATCGACTCCATGGAGAGGCTAGCTTTAATCATCAAGACCATTATTTGCCTTTTTATAAAGAACAAACTAATTATCTTGACTCAGTACATCCATTTCATATCAAAATAACTAACTTAAACAAGAAAGAGAAACAAATTGCTAAAACAAATACACATGATTGAAGTCAACTCAATACCTCCAGTCAAGAAGTGCGAATAGCATCAACAAAGCCACTCGTGAGCAATCTCCCCACATACTTTCCAAGTATATCAACCTCCAAATTCACCTTCTGCCCGACCTTCTTCAAAGGAATCACCACCTTCTGCTGAGTGTAAGAAACCAACATGAAATCAAAGCAATCCTCTTCCTCGAATACATTGACAACAGTGAGGCTTGTTCCATCCACAGCAATAAACCCCTTCGGCACGATGAATTTCAACAGTTCCGGCAGCGTCTTTACTTTCACCCACAAAGAATCCTCTTCAGGCACCAGCGACACGATCTCGCCAGTGCCATCGACGTGCCCCTGGACGAAATGCCCACCCATCCTAGATGAGGGCTGGAGGGCCCTCTCCAAATTGACGAACGACCCGGGTTGGAGTTCGATCAGGGAGGTCTTGCGGAGAGTCTCAGGCGCAAGACCCACCATGAATTCCGACGCGGCGGTGTCGAAGTCCGTGACAGTGAGGCATGTGCCATTGACAGCGATGCTGTCGCCGAGCTTGACATCGCCCAGCACAGTCTGGGCGGATATTTTCATCTCAAATCCCCCATTCTCAGCAAAACCCAGTTGCTTGATCTGCCCCATCTCTTCAACGATGCCAGTGAAGAGGGATCTGACAGGGCTAGGATAGCATTTGCGGCGAAGAGATGGTGATTTGGGCTTGTGGGTGCTGAAGAGATGGAGTGAAATTGATTGGAATTTGGAATTGGGGCTGGAGAAGAGAAGACTGCTTTTTGCGTAGTCAGTGAGGCAATTCGAAATTGGGTTTGCTGCATCCGTGGGGAGAGGAGAAGCTTTTGCGGTTGTTTTTAGGCGGCCGACAAAGAGATGAGATGAAAGAGCCATCCTTGGGAGGTATAGAGAGAAGGGGACAGGGAGAGCGCGGGAAGCAAGTTGAGAAAAACCCTACACAGGCAACTGCTGCGGAAGGTGTACTCGCCTACACCGTCAACCGGTCCGTACATCCGCTGCTAAAAATTTTAAAGGCCAATAAACAAAATGTTGTAGTAAAATACATATTTCGATTTCTTGAAACCCGTTAAAAGACAATAGTGATAAAATTTGGAACACTGATCCCAAGCATTTGGAGTCGAACATCTTTCCGTCAAAAAGAGCAAACCTCCTCTGAATTGCTCCAGTTTTAAAGGCTTGCCCTGTCTTGCAGAAATTAGATGTGAATGTCTGAATTCATTCAAACAACAGTCCACATTTTTATGATCAGATCCTTTGAATATTCATCTTACACATTTGTTATTCTAGCATGAAAATCTTAGAATGCTATTCCTGTGTAATCACTGTCTTTTGGGATAAAAATTTCTGGCCATTAAAAATACGAAATTCCACCAGATATAATTATTTTTTGGCTATTAGATTTTTATGTAAAAGATGTAATGGACCCCACAAGATGAAATACATAATAGCATGTTCATAAAAAGATTAGGATTTTCTTATTTTAGGAAATTAGAAAATAGAAAACGAATAGAAAATCAAAGTAGCTGCTTCACGGCATGTCTCTGCCATCCCTGCTCATCTGGGGAGAAGGACTGGGCTGGCTCTGGCCAAACCCAATGCCTCTGCTCAGCCCAAAAATAGCTCAAGCAGGCCTAGGCATACAAGCCTAGCGCCCATGCCCTGATCAACCCAGCAGCTACTAGGCCAGACCCAAACCCAACAACGGTGGCAATAATGATGGCGGTGGAATATGGTGATGACGGTAGCGCAAGGCAGGGTAGATGGACGTCGGTGGTGACCCGTGGAGATGTCCTGCAAGTCAGGCCCAACACATCAACAACCCAAGCCCACATGAGCTGGTGAATCCAGCCATTAAGACATCTGTAGAAATTGTACTTGAGACTTAGCATATATTATTCCATTTATTAGTTATAAATAATTTTTTTTCTTTTCTTTTATTTATGAGATTCTTGTGGTTGCTTTTATGATTATGTGTCATCTAAAGTATAATAGAACTTGGGAGACTTACCTCTGAATTTTCGAATGATATTTAATTATGTTGTTTTTGGGCCTAGGTCATAACATATTCTAAGTTGAATATTTTGGCATATGATGGCTTTTAGGTTGTCTTCCAGCTTGGCCATTGTGTAACAGAAAATCCTGTTGATTTCAGCTCACTATCTATGGATTTTACGAAACATCAAAAGAGATAAAGAAGGCGTTCAAAATGCCCCCACAAACATCTCAAGAAGGTTGAGATATCTGGATTCATTGGCCTTCAGAATCAGATGGGGCTTGCTGTATTCATCCTTGACAATTCGGTTGCACTTGAGCGGATGGTGGTCAACACGCATTGGAAGCATCGTGGATTTGAAGGACTGGAAGAACTTGTCCCGGATCCCATCAATGATTGTGGATACGTTTCATGGTGGAGAATGAGAAGGCCTTATGTGGAAGAGCAAACGCATAAAGCAGCTCTCCCAGGAACCAAAATAGTAATCACATCATGCTTCTCTTCAAGCTTGTTTTAAGTTGTCCATGTTTTTACTGGCAATCTTCTTTTCTGCTGGCTGGGATCAGTATCAGGACTCCAGAATGTTGGTACTACTCTTAGCAAGACTCTTGTACCAATCTTGACTCTTGTATCGACTTTAAGTGATCTTGATATGCTCTTCACTGTTTGGTTTCATTGATTATGTTTCAACAGTTTATGGATGTTTGATGTACCTTATACGCATCTTTGATCTCTCCTCGCACTATTTGTCTTAGCTGAGTTTTTTTCATAAGATTTTGCTTGATTTGTTCAGTATTTCCTTCCTCTTATGATCGATTAATGTGCTCTCTGTTTCTGTGGGATTTCAAACTTTATTACAAATTGTTGGCTGAGAGAATGAGTTCTTGGACAAAAAAAGGGATCCATTAGGAAGTTTTGTGGGTTGCCCTATTAAGAATCAGGTCCCACTTAACAGAGCTTAAGAAAATAGATTTTTGGTTCTTGCAGCAAAACTACTTTGTCATGTGAGAAGTTAGCCTGGTTAAAAAACATTTTGATATAAAGTCATTTCATGAAGAGGATATTACGAAAAATACAACGTCCAAAATTTATTAATATAGCGCTTATTTTGGTGGCTAATAGCTTATTTAATGACTTGAAAAAATTCAAGTCACTTCTGAGGGAGCTTTTGAAAGGGGCTTATAAGCTCATGATCAGCCGTGTGTGCCATTTATTGCATGCGCGACCCACGCGGTCATCGTCAGACACCACACTACGGAATTGGCTTGGCGCGTAATGCACGTGGGGGAGGATGTCTGTATTTATTAGCCTGAAAATCTCTCGCCCAACACAGGGCTATGAGCAATGGTGGAGGTCAAGTAGAAAGTGCAGTTGGCTGTCTGTATCTGTGATTTAATGCCCATGCATTTTTCTGGAAATTGATTGGTGGGCAGTGTATGTCAAACTTTCATATTATTGCGATGTGATTGGAACGGATGGACGTGATCTTTCAACAAGCCTGTAAAGACAAGGAAAGAGCCACTCTCTCATAATTCATGGGGATTGATATACATTTTCCATACCAGCCATCTTCCCTGACTTTTGTAGCTCCATGTCACATTTCAGGCACACCTTTCACCCTCTCAACCTGAAATGGAAGAAGGTGAGTCTCATGAGCCAATGAAAATCATAATCAAATTTTCAAATCATATATAATATATAAAAGTAAGAGAAAAAAGGTATAAAAAGTTGATTTGTACTTTAGTGTCTATTAGTTCCCGTAAAGTGGGTCCACATTTCATTCTAGGTTCATCTTACCATACAAAATATTTAAATATTAGTTACCTTTTTATGGCAAAAAATCATACAAATAAAAACATTTGGATGGGTTACATTGTACAACTTAAATATTCACTAAAAATATAAAATGACCCATTTTATTTGTGTTGAAATTTCGAATTCAGTTATCTTGGAACATGTGCATTTAATGATTGAGATGATAGATATTATTCAGACTTTGAATTTATTGGAACGCGTGTTGAAATGTGTAGCATGGGACAAAAGTGAGACTATACTTTCTTCTGTCTTTGTTCTGTATTTATCTCGACATGTTTTGCACGTTGGGTATCATTGACTATCAAAACAAGTACCCCCTCTAATTCATCTCGTTTGTGCAAGTGGATGGCTGAAAATCTTTCATCTTGGCCTCGATGCTCGGTGGCCGTTGCCAGCTCTCAAGTTGTATTATCTTACTGAAAAATGAGGCCAATCAATCATGTGACAGGAAAGGAGACGTCCACCTTTATGTCACAGGGCCCACTTCAACATGCAACTGATCTCAGTTTGCTGTCCACAGTAAAGTGCCATTCAAGCATTGGGCCATAACTAAGATTTTTGATATGCACTACATGTTTTCAAATAGACCCCAGTTGGACGACTGAATTAAAACAGATTTCCAACATATAAAAGAAGCATTTTCTATTAAGTTGAATGACTGATTTGAAAACCATTTCCAACATATAAAAGAAGTAATTCCTATCATGTCATGCGGGCCAAAGACATGACCCGGACATGTGCATGAATCCAGAGGTGAAATTTTTTGTACCCATATGTTAGTAGGTTGGACAGTGAGGCGCGTTGCATCTACAACCATTAGATAAGTATGTTAATTCCTCACGGGTCTGGAAACTTGCCATTCACACGCTTGGAATTCTAATTTCACGTGAGCAAGCATAGAAATTGTTGACCTTCCAACCCAAAAAAATCATGCCTCACCTTAGGTGGCGCGAACAGTACAACCACATGGACGAGTAACATACATTGTCGATAGGCGGGCTCACGAGATGAATGGCACAGCCAGGTATTTTCTGCACCTGACGAACGGACCTGATGTCAACCAACAAACCACGCTGTTCTTGCACGTGTGCCCCCCGCTAGGGGTGTACATGGGGTCAGGCTCGAGTGAGTCAAGCTAACCCTTAGCTCTATTTATAAAAACTCATTACAACTTTAATCCAAACCTGTTTCTAAAATTAAAACCCAATATTAAGAATATCATGTTCGTTTCGGGTTGACATATGTGGTTAAAAAAATAAGTTAATATTTTGAACATCAACAATTTTTTGTTTTAAATTTACCTTGAATGTAACTAGATAAAAATTTTAATTTCATACTGTTAAAATATTATTTCTATAAGAATTGTTCATGTTTTAATATAAAATAATGTTCCTTTATATCACCTATATCATTCTAAAAAAAACCATGATTAAATTGCAAAGATTCATAATATGCAAAGGAAAATTTTAATCTTATATTTTCCCAAGACTCCTTATCTCGACTATTAAACCAACTTTAATTACAAAAATAAACTAATACTCGATAGAGAATAATCAAATATGTTAAAGATTTAAAAAAAATAAACTACTATTCATATTTTCATGATTCTGATTGATTTTCAAATTTTATTTCAAATTCTAATTATAACTTATATATGTATAGCATGAGTATAGTATGTCGAAGGAATGATAGGTTAAAAGCTATGAAATAGAGAAAAATAAAAGAAAAAAAAGAACTTATAGATATATCTATATCAAAATGATTCTTTGAATTGCCAAATCCCCCAACCCACACTAATCTTATTTTAGAAATCAGATAGGATTCAACACTATCTGAATATCTTCAGTTCCATATTTCTCAACCCAAATCATATTTACACCCTTATCCCCCACTAAACTTATCCCCCACTAAACTGCTCGGTGACATCTAACCATCCATCTTGACAAGGGGAATTTTAAGATGCCCTGGAATTTGGAGAACCTCAAATACCCTTAAAATTGTAATTTTTGCTTTAATGAAAACTCCTCAATTCAAAAGCTTTTGTAAAATGACAATATTACTTTGCTTTTATAGATTAAAAAAAATAAAGTATGTAGTCCTATAAAATCTGATTCATTTGTTCGATTTAGCTACAATTTTAGGCCATTCGTTCAAAAACTCATCCAAAATGAAATACTCACGGGTAAGACAAATAAAAAAAATATATTTACAAGTATACTATCAAGTGCTTTTTGCAAATGCGTGCATTTATGTTTTTATTTCATGTCTTATTAACATGTATCATAAATAAATATAAAAGTGAACCATTTTGTAATGTTAAGATTAAAATATAATGAATGGATTAAATTGTGTATGATCTTTATAGGACTTACTAATACTAATCTTTCGTGTATGATGCAGGTTTTATTATTATTCTAAAAATTGTTTTGAATTGAGGGAGGTAATCTAGGCTTTTAATAAAATTTAAGTAGCATTTATAGAAATCCGGATATTAAGGGATATTTTAGGTACTCGCGGACCAGATTGGGGTATTCAATATTTTCCCTTTTTGTGAATCATGAGTAATTCACGTATGGTATTGGTAAATGGTAACGTGTCGCGTGGGAGGGTAAATTGTTTGATACTCTGCCAGAGTGTCGAGGCTGATACACGAGCAGTTAGAATTTTAGTGTGGACATAAGTTAATCCATCTCAAATGTGAGCACCATCTCAAGAGTAAAATTATATAGCAACGAAAAATCTAACAGTTAGTAAAATCTTGAACACTGTTTACACTGTTTAATCCCCCGTTGATCAATAAGAGGGAGTTTTCTATAAAGGTTTGAAAGAAAGTCTATGTTGAATTCATTGTTCATTTCATTGCTCAGCAAGGTTGGAATGAAAGAACTCAAGGGTGGTTTAATAGAGCTTATCTGTATACTCAATTGGGGATTGTGTTCTTGTTGATCACTTTTGTGGTTATTTGGAGATTGTGATGGCATCACTGTTTGGCTAGAATGAAAGGTATTTTTGAATCTATAAATTTGGTTTTTAGCTCTATAATTATAGCACCCCACTGGCCCACAACACTCCCAGCCGATGGTAGCTATATGTTTATATATGAATGTGTTGACCGATGCAAAATTTTAAATAAAAAATTCCATAGCACCTCCCCTAAAATCAAGTAATGTAAAGGAAAAAGAACCATCCATGCAGCATACCTGATAAGCATTTCAATATCATAGCGTATAAAGACAACTAATGTCTATCATTTATATTTTTCTATCAAAATATAATTACATTCCATGTTTTTCAAAATAAGACGGCATCCCTATTATTCATAAACAACCTGGGGATCAGGTCCTCTACTTGTCCCTGCTTGAGCGCCAACTCCCTATTGGGCTCTCTTGCTTGTCCTGTTATCTAAAAAAAATTTTAATAAAACAACGTGAGTCCGGGCAAACTCAGTAAGTAGAAAAAATTCAGAAATAATAAGTTAAAATAAATTTCATTGTAAACAAATCTCATGCATATCATGCCCCATGCATTTGCTTCACCACTTCATCATCCACATACCACAAATCAATTCACGTGCACTGACATAGCAGAATTTTCATTACTATCCAACTTTCATATATTACGCACAGGTCATGACACATGGCGTAACACCCCTCACTATATAACCTTACAACCGAACAACACAACCAGTGCCTCCGTCCCATGTCTCTGCCGTAATTCCACGTTACGTATATAATAACCACATCATTCATCATCAATACATACATCACCGACGTGCCCTCTTGACACTTACACCCATGTCCATCATTCACATATCCACCACAACCACAATCTTCAAAGCTTCTCATGTGCCTTTCTCAAAAATAATGCTCATAAAATAAATACATACATTTCACATACCATTTCTCAGATATTTATAAAAATAGTCAAGTAAGAACATGAGAAAATTTATAAATGAGCAAATAAACATGTAAAATTTTCAAAAGCATATAGTAATTAATCATCATGACCCGTCACATATAATAAATACAAGTTATGAAATTCATAAGTTACAAAATCATATTAAAATAGTTTTACTTAACTGAAATAGGAAATTTTTCAACTTCTATTCTTCCCTTCTACTTACAACTTTCAACTTTTTAAGAATCCACTATCAAGCCTAAGATAAATAATCATGTATTTATTAATTAATTTAATTATTTTCTTCTATTTTATCAAAATTCACCAAAACCCTAACCCCAGTTTGGGTGAATGGTTGATTTCCCACATTTTGAAACTTCCAAGCCAATACAATTATGCTAAAGTAAATCATCATATTTAATTATAAAATTAAAAGTATTTAATTTATATTTTATCCAATTTCTATCCATTTATATCAAAATCTTTAAAGATCCACTTTTTCTAAAACCCTAAAAACTATTTTTGCTTGATTAACACTAATAACATAATAGAAATGACTAATCTCACTTACCTCCAACTTTCTCACACTTCAACTGTAGCTATGAAATGAATTTCTCTTGGTTTTCCATTGCTAGATAAAATAGAAAAAATGGTGAAGAAAAATAGTTTGACTCAACCAACGAATAAAACCAACGAGTTACTGTTCATGCCATTTTTACTGTTCACTTAGAGTAGCTTTCAGAAAAAATTCATATCTTAAGCTGTACAAATCAAAATTAAATAATTCAATTAGTTATATAAAGATAATTTCAAGACCTACAACTTTCATGTTGAACATTTTTTCAAATTATGGCAGATATTAGGGAAAAAATCAGTTGCAATCACTGCTACACTATCCACGTTACTGTTCACGTTTACAACTTGGAGCAACTTTACAAAAAAATTCACATCTTGCGATATACAACTCTGATTGGGGTGATTTAAATTTTTATAGGTAAATAATTTCAATTACAACAATGTTTATATTGAACATTTCTCCAAATTCAATTTCTAAATTCTGCTCGTACCACCTTACCACGTCATCACTATTTTTGATAGTTTCAGTAAAATGATTATATCTTGAGCTATAGAGCTCTGATTTGAGTGATTTAAAATCCCATGAATAAAAAATTTTGAGATATACAACTTTTATGCTAAAATTTTATCTAATTTATGATCATAAATAGGATAAAATTTATAATCTTTAAGCTACTATGTTACTGCCTATATAGTATAATTCTACCAAAAATTTATAACTTTAACTATACAACTCTGATTTTGGCGATTCAAGAATCCATGAATAGATAATTACAAGATTTACAAATTTTCTGTTGGAAGATTTTTCAAATTCTATTTTTAATCCCTTCAAAAATTTTAATCAACTTAACTAATTTTGGACAACTTAACTTTTGCCTTATGCCAACTCCTTTAATGTACTTGCTATTACTACTAAGTGTCCCATTGACATTAATTTAGGACCAAATATAACTTATTTAATGCTAAATTATGATTTAATATTAACCTTTATCATTTGTCCAATAATTCTAAAGCCCAATTAATCTTACCACTCAGTATTCATCATTTACACTTAATCAAATTAAACTTTATAAATTAACCAAACTTCACTCATCACCATACCTTAATATATTAATATAGTCTTATACCAAAATTTAGGGGCTTACAATAATGTATTGGATTAATTATATTGCTAATAATATGAATAAAGTGAAGCGGTTGTCTAGTATGGATAGACTCTTGCTTACCAAGTTGGGAGTTAATATTGTAGAACTAAAAACTAATAATGTTCAGATTGTGAAGTGGAACAAGCCAACAAGGGATAGATTTAAACTCAACCTTAATGGTAGCAGCCTTGGGAACTTGGGTCTCGATGGTGGCGGGTATTCTCCATGATTGCAATGGTAAGCTTATGTTTGTCTTCTCCAAGTCTTTCGAATTTTGCTTTAATAATGAAGTTGAGCTTCAGACTATCTTAAAAGGTCTCATTTGGTGTAAGGAAATGAGTTTCTTTTGTATAGACATTGAATGTGATTCTTTGTGGTGGTGTCTTAGATTTTGACTAAAAGTTATTTAATTTGGTATCTTTGGGATTACTAGGACAAGTTGTTACTTTTTGATGAATTTAATTACACTATTATTTATTATTTTAGAGAAAATAATAAAGTTGTGAATTCTTTTACTCAAGAGGGAGCCTTAGAAGTGAACAAGATGGTTAGTGAGGTGTCTTATTTTAGGCGTGAGGCCCGTGGTTGATATAGGATGGATTGGGTAGTATTGATAAATGTATGTATTTTTTTATTTTGTTGGACTTCTTTTTAAGCTTTTTGGAGTTTTCTTTTTGGATGGTAAGCCTGTTAGAGTTCTGATTAGAGGCTTGTTTATTATTATTTTTTATTATAGTTTTTTGGTTATATTATATTCGGGTGATTTTATTTCTTATTTGTTCACCCCATGGTTGGCTTATAACCATAGTATTCCTCAATCATAAGTTAGGATTCTTTAATAATCTTAAGACGGAGCTTCTATTGGACACGTGGCTACCGGCTCTTCAACCAAAAAATGAAAAAAAAAAAAAAAGAAGATGAAATGTATCGGTCGGCCCTCCTCGACAATGGACAGATTCGCTATGTTTCTTCATAAATCCAAGGGGCTTATTGAGGATTGCTAGCATTGCATGTGAGACACGGTAGCCTACGTAGCGACGTCGCCACTTTACCCGAGCATCTAACCTTTTCATAAATCCCCACCACTAACCCCGACTTTCCGCCTTTTCCAGCTCCACCACATCTAGCGAATCACGTATGGCGGAGAGAAAAGCTAAGAAATCCCAACGTGTGAATGTGCTTCCAATACGTGGCGCCATTACAGCCATACACGCGTCCTGATCATTAAAAAGATCGCCAATCAGTCTCCACAACAGGCGACGGAATCTGGGGCAGCTTTCTACCCCGATGTGCCGCGGCTTTTCCTTCTAGAACCTCTATTTCCTTCCTTACCCCGCAATCTTTTTAAGCCAAAAATAATCGCAAAGCCTTTTTATTATAGCGGCAATTGGCAACGAAATAACAGCCGTCCAGAATTTTTTTAATCAAAATAAATTATTTTTTTATTTTCAATATTTTTTTGTTTTTTCAATATATTTTATTTTATGTGTCGATTAAAAAAAGGGAGAGAACGGAGAGCGGTATAAAATCTAAGGGCATTGTGGTAATTAAGCATTTAGAAAGTGTGACGCGAGTCGCGCCGCGAGATTCGAACTCACGTCCACTTGCAACGCTCCTACATATACAGATTACAGACCCAACTCTGTTGCAGTTTCTCGTCGCAAGAATCTCGCTCGCTCTCATCTCTCTTCGAATATTCCCTTTCGGGATCCCAAAGCGATGAAAAAATCCGGAGCGCTGATCGCTTCCGTGGCAGCAGCCTCTGCGACGGCAATCAGTTCTTCCTCATCGGATCTCTTCCACAGCCCCATGATCCACCCCTCGACCAAGGTAAACGGAAAAATTCACAAATTTTTCCATTTCTATTGCGTCGAATTTTAAATTAATTCGAGTTTCAGGATCGACTCGCAACTACAAGAGGTCCCTCTGTTTTTGGATTCTGTTTTGGTCTGATCCGTCTCGGTTTCTTCTGAATCTGCAGGAGGTTGCAGCCTCCCGTGAAGATAGGGATGTTTCAAGGATTTCATCTTCTTCGACGGAGAAATTCGCGCCGAAGTTCGACGGACTGAGATTCATCGAAACTCTCGTCACTGCCCACAGATGAGTGGGAAGAAGTTAAGGCGGGAGAAAGAATCGGAGCAGTTTTGATGTTTTGAAGCGTGGATGTCTGTAAATGCATATTATTTCTGTTTCTCCGACTGTGTTTTGTTCCCCAATTTTACGAGCCTCCTAATAACAAAGAAAATCAGTATTAGTGTTAAATTAATTTCCAATTTTCATTGTCCTTGCACCAAGCGGTGACGCTGGCACGTGTCAGCACGGTTAGCTTATGACACGTGCCGTGTGAAATTTCGGATGGATGCTTTGGTTTTCCCGAGTGTTTGCAAAACAGAGAGATGGGCGACAGCTTGCGGCCGAATACGTAGAAATAGCTGAAAATTGACACGCGTGATATGAAAAGATCAGGATCGTCCAACGAATAATATTTCGCAAAGCCCCGTAGATGGACGTCCTGGATCTTATGCACGTAGCACGAATGATAAGAGAGGGAGCAAGGAAGTAAAGTGTTGTTGTATTCGCGGAGTCAACTTCCAGCGCTGGAGATAGGCATTACGCCACCGACACTAGTGGTGGGCTTGCCTCCACATGGACACAGCTGGCATTTCTTTAATTCCAATCTATAGAAATATCTTTTGATCGATTAATATTGGGAGGAGAAAATGAAAATATTAGTAAATAAGTAAACAAAGTCACAATATATATTAGCATACTTTTTTGGTTATTAATAATTTTTATTTAACTGCGGCTAATGAAGAGCCAGCGTAATCGGACTCTATCTCTAAGCCATCGCTAGCACAACTCCCCACTCTCTCGGTTACTAAAGCAATCCTATCTTTTCATTGCCGGTGGGATTCGACCATCTTGCAAGTTGCAAGCCACTCAATTGGGCGGTGACGGTGAGGATATTCCATGAAGAGATTTTTCCGGGTCGCCAGATATCACTTTTCAAATTGCTGCAACTGGCGCAAAAGCGGCTCCGCGATGAAGCAGACGAAAAAGGCGGTTAGTCAACCCATAACAAGTGGCAAGCCCACTTACCTGGGATTGATTGGATGGACAGCCATGATTTCTGCGGCAGAGATTCACCCCAGGAATTCTAAATTTGCGTCGGCCAGTCTTATCTCCATTCAAAAGAAAAGGAAGTCTAAAAAGGTGAAGGCAAATCACATGGTACAAATTCAAAGCATTTTCATGCTTACTGCACCAGTGCTATGATGGGATGCCTTTTTCGGCCTTGTCAGATTAGAATGAGACTTCTCAGCTCCGTTTGGTCATACAAAGTGCTCAAGTGAGGTGTTTGGCTTTCCACCCAAAATAAGTCACTGATGATGAAAGAAAGCATCAACGGTGGTTTCCAATATATGTAATTTCGTTTTTTTAGATGTTTGGGGCTTAGTTAACCATTCTACTTCTCAAATATGCATCTCCATCACCATTACCATCAGAAGTCACTTCTTATTATTGCTCCGTTCCCATTTCCTGTTGGTCTTTGGTTATGTTCTCGGCCAAGCAACTTATTCTTTCAGCTCTCTTCTAGTTCTCTTGGAGATTGATCTGTAATATCGATTTGATTGAGATGAAATGGAAATGATGTGGGGAATATAAAAGATTGTATTAGTGATAAAGTAGATAGCTATAAAATAAATAGGAATAACGATTGAAAATATAAACAATGACAAAATTATTACAAAAAATACATGGCAAATAAGTAGTAGAAGACGAAAATTTCCAAGAAATCCATTCTAAGTAGCCCATCATGTTATCATGTTCTATTTTGATAAATTATTCATTGGCCCAGCTCAGATTGACTAAATCACAAAATCTACCCTCCATCATTTTTTTGCATATTTATTTTACAGTTATATTATCATATTTTATATCGTTTTTATTTATTTGTTTTTGTTGTACGATTTATCCATTTCGACATCTTTATTTCTCCTACACATTATTTTTAATTGTTCAACAATCTACCCCATCTTATTAAACAAATGTCCTTCTATATAGCTAGTAAACACTACAATGATGTCGAACTTCTTTCTTGGACGTCCATTTATTCTGCTGAATTTAATAACCTTCGACTGTTTTAATGCCCAGGTATACTGCACCGATTTCCAAATTTGCAAGTGCAGTGCCAGGATATGTGTTGGTGTTACCTAGTTAATCGTCTGTAACCAAAAAGACGAATGAAAAATGGCCTGTTGAATACGTCAACTTTCTATTTAATGAATAAGAATTGGCAACTATATGCACATGATCAGTTTCTTGCAAAATTTCCTAGTTACAGTAGGAATTAATGCATCATTTCTTGGAACTACTTTGGATCTACTATCGAACTATCTGATTAAATCATCAGTTGAATAACACTGATACCAACCATTCTCTTTCTCATGTATACATGGCAAATTTGCCATCATTATATCATCTTAAAGTCCTTTTTTCAAAGGTGCAGTATGTAGTCATGAGTGGGACTGCGTTACGTTGGTTACATCGGTCACATCGGTACAACAGATTACCAAATAGGTAAGTAGTGGCTTAGTCAAAGACCTATCTTTCTTTGTTGTAGTTTCCTGGGAAAAACAAAAAAAAAAAAGAAAAGAAAAAAGAGGAAAAACATAATCAAATAATGCTACTTGGTAATCTAGAAAAGTTAGGAATAGAGAAGTAAAAAGTAAAAGGCTACATGAAAATTTTTTCGCTACAATTACAGTGAAAAGGCTTGGTTTGAAGCCCATTAAGATATATTCCTAAAATATAATTTATTCATCATTTTTAATACCAATTATTTAGTTAAGATGTAAAAGTGATCTTCATTTATAACTTTGAGTAGGATACAAAATTTATCTGATTTAAGCATGAATTTGATACATTAAAATTATTTTTTTAATTTGTTTGTGACCCACATGAATATCCAATTTAGATCAATTTTTACATTGAACTAAAAGGAATAACACCAAAAATAATGAATGGATTAGATTTTACAAATATCTCCTATGGTCCCAAAACAAAACATTTTCATTTAATTATTGCAAAAATGATTGTAGATAATCGCGACCCAAAGTAAAATTTTAAGACATAGAGGAAAAAGAAAGAGAAAAAGATATGATGGGATAGAGAATAATGATAAGAAATAAAATATCTTAGATAGAAAAATAAAAAAAAAAGTAACGATCAAAATATAAATAATGATACCAAAGAAAGTAGAGATATCACATCAATTCAAACAAGTTGGAAAAGGGATTAGACGTAAGGAAGAGAAGACTATGTCAACATCCTTGTTAACCTATTATATAAAAAATAACAAACAATTATAATAATAAAACATTCCCTGTCATTAAGCTAGATTGGATGCAGCACACGGCCAATCAAATGAGCCCCACTCGATTAACTGATGTTATCTTTAAATGGGATCCAGCTGATCCCATATGTTCGAGGGACAGGAGAGTGGCACATCAACCTGCTTCAAATCTTAAACGGCCCCAAGGTCTACTGTAATTGAAAAGAAAAATAAACAATTGGAAAAGCTAATACCATGATTTTTGCCTGACAGTAAGGATCTCTAGTTTTAGGCGTTGACAGTACATATTCATTTCGTACAGGTGTTCAAAACAAAACTTCGGGCAGGAAGAAAGAAACACCTCACTAATTATACACACCAAAGGCAACTGTGTGGATGCTTCTGTCAATTGCTATATCATGCTAACATATTATAATCAGCCGTTGTATCGGTGAATGTGGGCATACAAACACAACATCAAATTCAAATGCATTCCGGTAACTTTGTTGCGGATAAAACAGAGTGTTTTAGAGCCTACTGCGATCAATCATCAACACTCCAGAATTTAAATTCAAATACTTGCCACCAACAAGTAAAATTACTTAGAAGATTATTCTACTTGAGGGATATTAATAACTAAGGAAATGCATATCAATTTATTTATTTATTTTTCCAAAGAAGCGGCACCCATGTGCAGTGAAAATTGTCTTATTTCTTCTTAATTTCAGCAAATATCTCAATTAATTTATCACGTGCGTAATATATAAAAATAAAATAAAAGCATATAATTTTTAAGTAATAAAACTTATAAAATCCTTCTTTGCATGAAATTGCATATTATTCATTTAAATCATTCCATAATAAAATATATATATATAAGCGATACAAATTTAAATGATCTTGTTGTGATATAAATTAATAATTGATATGCAATATTTGATCTAAATCATTTAAATCAATAGATTTAGAGCATAAATGACCATAGAGATTACTTCGATCACAGCACAAGCGTCTCGTATCCTCATCTGACATTAATACTAGATCTATTTTCTTGTTCCTAAGTTAGTGACAAAATCAGAAACTACTCAACAATTCCATTAAAGATCTCTATCATTAGAAGTAAATATGAACTTAAACAAACATTCAACCCATTATCCATGGGCACATGGATTTAAGTTTTCCCAGGCAACCTGCAAGCTCCAGAGGCCCTTACGCCGCCTAGGGACAACTGTTCAGGCGCGCCAAGTCGCCTATACACATTGATGTACCGATATCATTCGTTAAGAGTTTTAAGACAAGACGGGTAAGGCTCGCATCTCCGTTGGTCCCAGCCATCTCTTTGCGCACAAAATTGCACTCCTCCCTACTCTTGTCGTTAACAAATCTAATCGAGGCCCACAAACCGCAACCCAATGAGTAAAATCATCCAGTCCTAGACAAAATTGCATTTCTTGCTACTCTTGCCGCTTAACGAGGACATTGCCACTGACGAATCGAACCCGAATGCTGTGCCTGCCCTCGAGCGAACTGAAAGGACGACTTTGCGGCACCCTCCCGTTTCTGCGGCGGGCTGGGATGGAAGATTCACGTGATTTTAAGTGATTAACCCCGGATCTAGAAATCATGCGTCCGCTGCCTGCCGTATGGACGATTCACGTGATTTTAACCAACCCCGTCTCTGGAAAGCATACGTCCAGCCGCTGTTTTAATGCTGGCAAGTCGAGGCAGTAGGCATGCAATCCACACCGTTGGTCTGACTTATAGACAGATGATTGGCTATAAATTTGTAAATATAATTACAAGCGTCGATGCTCCACATGATTTACCTTTGCAAATTCCCACAAAGCATTCGCGGGGGTTCTGCACGTCCATGTAAATTGATCCAGCGAAACATTGACCCATTAAAATGGGAACCACAAGAGTACGTTCCTTGCCTTACCTCTATCAAGCAGTAGACCAGCGTCTGACCATTTTCCAAAATGACCTCTCATTGACAAATGAAACATCCTATACTTAGTTTAATTAGTTCAACCGTCCTCGGTAGATATGTGTCAGCAACGCTCCAAACATTAGTAGTATTTCTTTACCTTGAATAAACCAATAGAGAGAAAAAGAAAAAGCCATCAGAATCAGCTGTCACCTTCTTCAACTGACTTAGAAGGAAGACATTTTGATGACCATTCGCTGAAACAAAACCTTGACAGCCTGCCCAACGAAAAAGAGATTCCATCTGATATCTGAATAAGAGTCTATGGATCGTGACGGATCAACCATTGCGGTCACTCGAAAAGGTCTCCTGTAAAACCAGACATCTCTGCTGTTGTTTTAGACAAGATTAGTCCTTTCTCTGCGTGTTATAGACCTGCCCATCCGCAACCGTCTACTTGTCAGTGCATCCAACAGAACAACCAATCCATTCTCCACCGCTTCAGCCTGCTTATCCAAACCATATGAACTAAAGGCGGGAAGGAGGTGCAGCTCGGACAGAAGACCAATGGAAGCTGCTGCTGTACAGGTATGGTCCCATGCTGGCTGGGGCCTGTAGCCGCCAGTAAACAACGCTTAAAACAAAAGAAAAGAATAAGGAAGCATAAGAGCAAATGTTGCATTCTTGTTACCGGAGCTTATGCATCACTGACACACCAAGCATTGACAAAGAAATGCAGGGGAGGTCTTCATCCCCCCATAACAGCCTCCAATGCTCCTGTACATGATAAAGGACAACTCAGTCTGTCAGTTTACTCTTTTAAGGGCCATTGACTTCATTTCTTCAAGACAATCAACTGCTTCAGTCAGTGTCCGCTATTATTAAACCTCATGGCAAAAGGGTGGGATAATACACATGATATGAATTTTCAGATCAGGTCTGTTGCTGGACAATGGCTCATCATTCAGCTTGCTTTTGCATTCTTCCATAAAATGGTGAAAATTCAGCTTCCATCCATAAAAGCAAAAAGAGTTGCACATCATGATATCAGGAAACCCCTCTAGTAATATAACTCAGATTCTTTTTGGTTCAAAATGCAAGAGATTAGAAAAGCATGGGTGATAACAGTTACAGTTTGCATTTTGATTGGATCAGATATCACAAAATTTGATAAAATTTCATGATTAATCACTTGTGCAAATTTTTATGTTACTTCGTGAAATTTGGTACAACCCACTACATAACCAAATACAATTAAATGCACATCATAATTACTTGTTTTTAAAGTAATGAAGAGATTAAAATTCAGAATCCAGTATTTTGACTATTGTTTTCCTTCCCAGGAATGAAATGACATTATAGATTCCCGGTGCCTTCAGCTTCACCAGTTTAGATACCAGATGAATAAAAGACATGCCAATGCAGTCCGCCTTGCATCGAGGCAGAGGCACCAGTTCTGCCACTACCTGGCAGTTCGACTTTTCACATGCTAAGAACAAAGTCAAGGACATGCACTTAAAATAAGCACCATCCTATGTTTGGCAAGTAGGTGTCTCCTGGATTAATGTTAAGGTGAACAATATAAATCTTTAGACCTGAAAGTTGTCAACCTTCACAGGATAGGAATTTCGTCAAAATGATCCTGGACATTTTATATTTCATTTCAGGTACACACCAAGGTGAACAATGTAAGACTTTTGACATGAACGTTGTGTCAATGGCCATAGAATTTTGAATATGAGAGAGAACAGCACTTCCTTGAGAAAGCACATATGTTTCGTTAAGCATAAAAATTAAAAAGTAAAAATAAAAATAAAAAGGCATGCATACCAAGTAGCGGTAGCATGCTTTGAGGGCATGCATCGCATTGTCTAAAAGCAAAAACTGGAAATTCACAATATGCAACTTGAGGAAAGGAGATTCGCAATATACCTTCAGACGCCTGAACATTGCAGAAGAATTACTCCATGTTCCATCAATAAGAATGAAGTTTAAAAGTTTGTCTCCATCTGACTGTGTAGGGAAACCCAAGTGAAGGCTACCAACTGGTTAATGTGAAAGAAGAATGAATTTGAATCAAGAAAGAGCAAACAAACACATGCATTTGTCTACGATGCTTCTGTTTAGGCAAGTGTGCACCACACTACACAAGCATTGATAGGGAAGCCAAATTTTTCATGAACCTTCTCCAAAAATGCAAGCAGAACAAACATGCACGCAAAAACAAAAGAATGTATATGGATGTAGATGAAGTATTAGAGATAGAGGGAGAGATGGAAAGTGAAAGAGATAAAATAAATATAGAAACTCTCGAAAAAAATTCATTGTTGAGGGATGTACCACAGTTGATTGGCCTTCTATGGATGTCCATGATCTGTTGGAGAATACATCTTGAACTGATTTGGGAGATGCACACTTGTTAGGATAAAGACACCAAACCATGTCTCTTCCTGAAATAAAAACACCCAACATATCACAATAACAAAGTACAAAATTGTTGATAGAACTCCCAAACAAAATATATCCAAGATATCTTATGTGCCAAAAGCTCTGGTGTGTCATTCCATATCGTGTGACAAAAAAATTAGTATAAGTACAGTGAAGGTTTACAAACCATCCTAGTGTTTCACTCTTCTAGCTGTCAGATTTCAGAAATGGAATTTTGAGTTACTGAAAAGGAGGTCTCATGACTTTCAAAACAGCTCAAGACACTCAGGCATACTCTAAACAACTTTCATCACACAGGAAGAAGTGTCAATCATTACATAAAATCAAAAATACAAGAAAATTTTAACAAGGCAATTAGCTGATGCTTACATAAACGGTACAAATAATGGTAGTACAAGGGAAATGAGGGGAGAGAAAAAAAGGCAACAATAGTAGTAATATAAACGATAAACAATAACCTGCCCTTTAATAAATCTCCACCCAAATTTACATCCAACAGTTAAAAGCTGCACAACAGTTGCAATGCAAGCACCAGTTGCTAGACTATTCTGATTTTGGCATAAGCAATTTTAAGATAGATAAAAGATCACATTTTCTATTAAACCAAAAATAATGCAGGATAGAAAAATGATCATCATAAGAAGTATATAGATAATTCAAATGATTTATTATTTTGAAATGTGAAGGCAAAAACTGAAGCAAGTGATCATCTAAACCTGCAGACTTCAGTGCGTCCCACATTATCTCTTCATGTTCATGAATGCCAAAAAGGCATAATGATGTTGCTTGAATTCCAAATATTTGCCACAACAACTTCCCAGTATTATTTTGCCGTAGAAAATCCTGCAGAATTCAAGAAAGAAGTATTCAAGGAAGAAAAAGGATTGAAAATATTTTCATTGAAGTGCCCTTTGCAAGATGTCAAATTGAACCTTGGGATGCATATACAACCAGAACCGAATCCCATGCCAGAGAGAACAGGGAACTAGCTTGGAACACATGCAGTCCTCCTGGGCAAGCCAACACTGAATCATAGAGAAGTTTATTTAATATTAAAAACAAAGAATTATTGGATTGAAAAGATTAATTTCCACTTCAACAATCTTTTCAAAGCTCATGTTTCAAAAAGAAAAAAGAAAAAAAGTTTCAAAGGAATAGGTTCAAGAAAATACGTAGTACTCTCTCAACAAAGATGAGGGGCTAGCAAGATGTATACTTTAACATGTAAAAAGAATTCATCAAGGATGATCTTAGTTGACAATTGTTGTTTTCCCTCACTAACAAAATTTGATTCCTAGTATGAGAAAAACAAGATGTAAAACAAGCCATAATAATTTAACTGATCTCAGGATCCCAAAAATTGATACATAACAGCATAAAGAAAGTATGAAGAAGATGCCGGTGTTGAATTTTATTAGAGCACATGAGTACCTTCTGGCAAAGGTACCCCCTGCTCCCAAGCAAACGGCAAGCTATCTGCCTGGCAGAAAAGAATTGAAGCTTTTTTTCAGAATCGCCTAGAGCTTGGTAAGTGTCTCTATGCTTCTTATCTTCTTGAACCTTAAATTCACCCTGGAAATAACAAATTCATGAAGCTCTGAAAGATTGAAGAAATCATCCAGAAAATTGCGTTCCAGTTGTAACAGCGAAACTCAATAAAGACTAACGCCCAGTGTAAATTTTGACTGACAAAATAGAACCAGACAGAAGAAAAGAACAGTAGAAAA
Organism: Pouteria campechiana; assembly: GCA_036873735.1. Classification (NCBI taxonomy): domain Eukaryota; kingdom Viridiplantae; phylum Streptophyta; class Magnoliopsida; order Ericales; family Sapotaceae; genus Pouteria; species Pouteria campechiana. The sequence continues at coordinate 37,042 of JAYJMB010025623.1, forward strand.
CTCCAATCAATAGTAATGTGCAATGCAGGATGAAAATAAAATGTCGCAACAGGTGAACGTGATGACCTAATTCGTCCATGGTACTTTAGCTATCGGAATAAAACAAACCATGTAGTTTATTGAAACCGATTGAGCAGCTAAAAATAGAGTATCAATTCCTGCGCCATTTATTCCTGAAGTTCAATGGGTAACTCTAAAGAATAATCTGTAGCCATGCAAAAAACAACCAAACAATGGATGCAGGTTGCATTTTTAAATGCAACTTGATGCATGTTTCCCGACATTTCAATGAATAAGCCAAAAATAAAGAGGCGTGGACTAAGTTCATGACTGGAGAAGAAATAATCAATTAACCAAACATTCTACTCAACACAATAATTTCGATAACAAACAACAAGGAAAAACACATGAATTCCGCATTGTTGATGGATCAATCCTGCTAAAATCCCGCTACACACAAACTGAGAAATTGGAATGCATAGCATAAATAGAAAAATGATCAAATTTTCAAACACAAGATGCAGCATGAACACTCCACTGTCGCTAATGTGCTCGTGAGGGCCATGCTGCAGCAATCCAGACCGTCAACAGATTACCCCACGACATCAATAGCCCCACAGAGCCAAATCCTAATTCTTACACGAGCTGCCGAGCAAACAAGCAGCTCGGGCGGAACAAAGCACTGCAGATGAAACCGTTCATGTCCAAATCGAGACAATATTCAGCTGCAGAGTCTTGCAACACGCTGCAGCTTTATCCGCCGGATATCAGTGGCTGGCCCGGTCAACGGGAGCGTCTGAAAAGTGAACGCGAGGCGAGATTTCTACCTGGAACTTTCCTCCGATGCGGCCGAAGCTCATCTGGGTGTCCATCTCCCGCTCCAGCGCCTTGAGCTCGCCGATAATCTCAGTCACCAGCAACGGCACCGGAGACGACGTGCCCCAACCCTGCCATTCTCGGAGGCTGATGCCGTGGTGATCGCCCCCATCCGTCAGTCCGGGAGGCAAGGGAGCATCGGTTCTCTGTAGCCAGCGGGCGCCGACGGCATTCGCCTGCAAATTCATGGGCCTGCGGTTGCCTGGAGGAAGAATCGAACATCTCAAGCCCAGTGGGCGTGCCGTGGATATCATGCCTTCTTCCTGCTCCTGCGGTCGCAGCTGCGCCGGGCATTTTCGCGCGTGCCCATCAAGCTGTGTTCACGTGCAGGTTAAGCACGTGTGAGAGACTCTGGCCCAATTAGTCTATTAAATGGGCTATCTCCATTTGGAACCAGCGAATGGACCTACTGAGGTCCGTGAGAAAGTTGTGCCACTTTTGGCACAGACATAGGCACCGTGTGGGGATTGGGGAAGGGACAATGGAGGCCAACCCAGCAAATCCTGGCAACAGCAAGGAAAGTCCGTGGAAGCTGCTTAAAAGGAGACAGGCGCCAGCAAGGCATCATGATGGGGTCAAATCTGCGAACCAAGCCATTGTCTAGACTCTGGTTCCTTATTATTGTTAAGCACTTCCATTTTTATTATTGTTTATTTTCATTAAAATTTCATTTATTTTGTTAATATTTACTCTGCTATTCAAACTGCCTTTTTAGTTGTATGGCAATATGTCAACTTGTTAGAAAAAACTCAAAGGTTAGAAATTCAAAAGAGTAAATAAATAATAGAACTTACCAAAAGATTCATTGTTAAGGTTAGACAAAAATTGTCAATTTCTCAAGACTAATTTGTTGCCCTTTCTATGTGCAAACTAAGATATAAGCATAGTTTGTCTTCAAGATATAATGAACACACAGATATATTTTTTATCAACACTAAGATTTACACTTCTAAGTATTGAACAGATAATTGAATTAAAACTTTCTTGGAATGTCAAAAAATTATATAGACAAAGATGAAATAGTAAATAAAGTAATCTTGACTTCTTACCTTATCAAGCAGAATTTTTTTTTTTTATACTTTAATACAAATCTTTACTAGAAGTAAATAGATTTTGTAATGTCTAAATGTTTCTTTATAAGACACCAGGATAGCTTTTCAGAACTCTCTAAACACATCTTTACTTCGAAGATGCAACCCTTCGTTTAAATAGATGATGTGAAACGATTTTTCTTATCATTTTCAGAAAGTTTAACTAATTAACTATTATTGTACTAAAATTTATTAATTAATATTAATAAATTTTAGCCTCCTACCTCCTTGCAAAATATATCAATAGAGACACGAAAGGATGCCCAATCAGCCCTTGCACTTACATTGCGTGTTTGCAGTGCATTGTACCATTCTCATAAAGATTCAAACCTAGGCATTTTATAGCAAAACCTTACTAAGTCACCACTATACCATATAATAATTTCTAAAATCGCTTTAATAAAAAATAATTATATTTTATCTTTGAAATTTATTTGAATGCACTAAAAAACTTTTTTACTAGCAAATGTTTATTATTATTATTGTTTTCTTTTTGAAGTTTCAAAAGAATTTTATCAAATTGCAGTTGACTTAAGTCATAAGTTAAGACATTTTACAGCATCATTTACTATAAATAAATTACATCTTATAAACACATGTCCAAAGGATCGAAATGTTTTTACGTTAACATCACCCGATAAAGTGCGAATGATTGATCTTTTCCCCCTTCCTCGTGGGGCTCAGGTGCCCCAGCCCAATCGCTATTCATGCAGGAGAAGATCATCTGACAATTTGGAGGTAAGCTGGATAAAAAAGCTGGTTCTACGTTAATTTCATTGGCGGTATCCTGCAGAAAGTGAAATGGCAGTGTTTTTCCCGGGATGGCTGAAACAGCCCTCCCTTTGCCACTCGTCAGGTGAGAAAGGTAGAAGGAATCAATTAACAAAATGCAGGTTGGTCGACGTGCAAGAAGCCTTTGTTTCTCCTGGCAGAGGGTCGGAGCCTGGCCGTCACCGGCATTCATGTGCTGCACGATGATTCAAGATTCAACCAATCGAATGCAGAACAAAATGCAATTACGAGGTGTAAATAAATCCCATGCAATGATTTTATTGTTGGATATGTGGCTTTAAGGGGCAACAGCTGGAATAACCTTCGGCACAGACCGCGTGCATTATGACTAATCTGGCAGATGAGGGCTGCTTTCCACAGGGATACCAGCATGGGTGTTAATCAGATGACGAAGAGTGAAATATGCCCGTCGCCGTGTTCTGAAATTGTATTTTGGGTTGCAGCAAACAAATTAATAGAAATAAAATGGATAAAATAGAAAATATATTTTTTATTAAACTTAAATTTGAAATTTTGTTTAAATTAGAGACTCAGGTGTATGTTTATTGTTAAACCAAATGAAATTTAATTAAATAAAGTGGAGCTAAAATGATTAGGGTCATTTGGATGTGTCAGGAAGAGAGCGTATCAGTGATACGCTTTCTTCGATGATCTTTTTTAAATTTATTTGACTCCTTAGCTATTACAATAAATTTCCTTTTTTTTCACTGTCTATATTTTTTAAGTATTTATTTTTAATTTTTATTAAAAAGCATGCATTGTTGGTGTCATCTCTTATTATATTTTATAATACACTTTTTTTAAAATACATTCTGTTCTTAGATATTATTGTAACTAGACAGTCCACATGAAAAGTTCCACATTAACATTGCAACCTTGGCCTTTTTCTTCTCTTTCTTTTATTTTTCATCTGAAAATTACCGGGCAAAAAAAAATCCAAGACACTGAAATGTGCCGTGAGGGAAATACCAGTCTTCCACCTGCAACTAACCTGTTCCTCCTCGTCTTCAACTTGCAGGAAGCGACGGTTGCCCGCCACGGCAGGAAAGTCGCTTTCTGCATTCGCGTGCAGATGGCCGTGCAAATCGTGGGTTTTTTCCATGTGTAGAGAACATATCCTCAGAGATAAGGATATCTGAATCATGCATGTAAGATGGGCGGTTGAAGAAATCTCACATCTGCTTCGTGGAAACATATCGGATGGCCAGGATCAATTAATAGATCTGATTTTCAAACACTCGGACCACATGCGTGAGCACCGGATAAGACTGTACTACCAAATTCAAAATACAAGAAAATACACAGTATTAAAATAAATAAATAAAGTTAAAATGCTAACAATAATAGAAGAATAATGCGTCTCCCTCCACATCACACAAAAAGTCTGCGACTGATAAGATCCGATCGTTCATCAGCGAGCCAAACACATCTGAATCCGCCAGTGTGAGACCCACCGCCAGATGGCAGCCGCTTATTCGTGCAAATGGAAGGGCTAAAATTCCACGCGCGTGTACGATTGTAAATTTCACCTCATCATGCGGCTATCATCGCTTATACTAGTAATCTGGACCATGGAATTACAGAACAACGGTTTCGATCTTGCCTCGGACTCCCACGTTGATGGTCTGAATGTGAAGAAAAGCTTTCCGTGTCCCCGAAGGACGCAAAAAGCCTGACCCTAATGAGGCAGGAGGAAATACGGCATCGGAGGAGTAACAAAACATGCACATGATGGTTATTTCTTTATGGTTTTGGCGTACATTTAAGAAATTCAAACTGGAAACGGTTACGATTAAAATTCGATCGTAGATTTGATAAAAAATTAGATCGGAAAATATAAAAAGTTATTATTAACATGGTTACGGTAATTAATTCAAGCATCAGTACAGATAATATGGTCGTTTTCAATGATTAATTCAATTTTTTTATTTAATAAAACAAATTTTAATCACGTCTGATCATTAGATGGTACGAATTAAAATAAGAAATCAATAGGCATGTCGCAAAATTCTGAGAGTGCACGAATAAACATAGTCCGTCGTCCTACTTTAGTAGAAAAAATAAATTTAATAAAAAAATTATGTAGATCGTAAAATCCCAAATCCAGCTACACTTTCATGTTGTCTCATTTCACTTTTCTCCTGCTTAGGGTTTCAGAGATTCGACGCAGCTTCATCTAAAGCTCCGCCGATCGTTTATCTCTTTTCAACGATTTTCTCAGGTAAGTTGATTCAAAATCTGATCTCTCTCACTTGTAATCGATTCGATTCTCAGATCATCATTTTAACTTAGAGTTGCAAATTAGAAATTTGATTTTTTCCCTTTCTAATTTTTACATCGGGATCTTCTCTCCTTATTGATATTTGCCGCCGTTATGATTCTTCTGTTATTTTATAGTAATGATTTTTTGACATTTTGTTGCAGTGATTCGCTATCATGCAATGGGGTTTTTGCTTGATTGGATTGCTCAGTTTAGGACTTCGATTTTTCTCGTTTTTCGTTGAATCTGATTTGCAGTTTTTCTGGGTTGAACGATCACTATATTCATACTGCGTCAGATGTTTCAATCATAGAGTGGCGTCCCAATAGTCGCTTGGGTGAGTAGAGATTATCAATGCACAGAGCGGGTTGTTCGCGATGGATATTTGAGCAGAATGTCGAATTTTCATGTGCTTGGATCTGTGTTTACTGTTTTTATTATACCATTTTGACTTGGATTATACTCCTAACTTGAATTTATGGATTCTTCCCCTTACATTGTTTCTATTTGGGCACTTGTTTTTGGTTTTCTTTTTAGTTGTTAATTATTGCCTGATTCAATCTTTGGTATTGGGGAGTGCCTTTTCTCGTCATCGAATATTTCCAGTAAAACTGGTTCTGATTCTTGTTTGCTCATCGGATCATGTTGTTTCTTAGGGTGCAGATCTTTCCAAGGTATTGGAATTTATTGATGTGTCAGGAATCCTTACAAGAAGAGGTTGTTGATGTATTAGCGCCTAGTTCAGGTAGAGATTCTAGTGGAGAAAGTCAAAATTTGGAATGTTATTAATGCAGCTTTGTAGGGGGCCTTCTCCGCCTCTGATCTGCGTTTACGTGGATTTTGGCAGATTCGGTTTCCACTGGTTTTTGCTTTGCATAGGGAATTCTTGTTTGATATGCAGTTTGATGTTTCAAGTATGTGTTTTTTTCCTGTTGGCTGCTTTTTGGATAACTGATTTCCACTCACGTCGATTTTGCCACGTTTCGTTCTCTGATGTGGTTGGTGTTTATGAGGGTGTCTTATTTGATATGCAGGTTGTTTCTTGTTTTGTCTGTTAGATTTACTCCAAAATTGCTCTTAATTACTGTTTCTGGAATTCATAGAGTTGCCTAGCTTGCCCTGTAGAAGCAATTACTGGTCGTTAGTTCAATTTACATTTATTGATGCAGGGAAAAAGTTGCACTATTTTCTTGCAATTTATTCAATCCTGAAGTGTGTCTAGTTGTGTGTAAGTGTCGGTTGATTTGCTTTGATTTAATTGTCATTTTCATAAAAGAGAGTGTTTTTGGAGTTGAATACTCTTTGAAATGTTGTTTTGAATGATCTTGAGGTTCCTGGAATTGGTAATGAAGGTGCAAGGAAATGAACTATATCATGGATCACAGTGTACTTACACTTTTTTGTTTTTTTTTGGTTGAATAGATTCATAATGGCAATGGAAGTCACCCAAATTCTTCTCAATGCACAAGCTGTTGATGGCACAGTACGGAAACATGCCGAAGAAAGCTTGAAACAGTTCCAGGACCAAAATCTTCCTGGTTTCTTGTTATCTCTCTCTGGGGAATTGGCAAGTGATGATAAACCTGCAGATAGTCGTAAATTAGCAGGGTTGATCCTCAAGAATACCTTGGATGCTAAGGAGCAGCATAGGAAGTTTGAGCTTGCACAGAGATGGCTGTCGTTAGATGCAGCTGTGAAGACCCAGGTAAAAGGGTGCTTATTGCAGACCCTTTCTTCTCTTGTGCCCGATGCACGGTCTACCGCATCCCAAGTTGTTGCCAAGATTGCTGGTATTGAGTTGCCACATAACCAGTGGCCTGAGCTCATAGGATCTCTCCTGGGGAACATTCACCAACTCCCAGCTCATGTCAAGCAGGCCACTCTGGAGACACTTGGGTATATATGCGAGGAAGTCTCTCCAGATTCTGTTGATCAAGACCAAGTAAATAAAATACTTACAGCTGTTGTTCAAGGTATGAATGCATCTGAGGCGAACACTGATGTCAGGCTTGCTGCCACTCGAGCACTTTATAATGCTTTGGGGTTTGCTCAGGCAAATTTCACTAATGACATGGAGCGGGACTATATCATGAGAGTGGTTTGTGAGGCAACTTTGTCCTCAGAGGTGAAGATTCGGCAAGCGGCATTTGAATGCTTAGTTTCCATTTCATCCATGTACTATGAGAGGCTATCACCCTACATCAGTGACATATTTAACATCACTGCCAAAGCTGTCAGGGAAGATGAGGAGCCTGTTGCTCTTCAGGCCATTGAATTCTGGAGCTCAACCTGTGATGAGGAAATAGACATCTTAGAAGAATATGGAGGTGATTTCACTGGTGATTCAGACATCCCCTGTTTCTATTTTATTAAGCAGGCACTACCTGCTCTAGTTCCTATGCTATTGGAGACACTTCTAAAACAGGAAGAAGATCAAGATCAGGATGAAGGTGCTTGGAATCTGGCAATGGCTGGGGGAACATGCTTGGGCTTAGTTGCTCGGACAGTTGGGGATGATATTGTCCCCCTTGTGATGCCTTTCATAGAGGAAAACATTACAAAACCTGATTGGAGGCAAAGGGAGGCAGCCACATATGCTTTTGGTTCTATATTGGAAGGTCCATCCCCAGACAAGCTTACGCCAATTGTCCATGTTGCCCTTGGTTTCATGCTTACTGCCTTGACCAAGGATCCGAATAATCATGTCAAGGACACCACAGCATGGACCCTTGGAAGAATTTTTGAGTTCCTTCATGGCTCAACTGTTGAGACACCCATAATCACCAATGCGAACTGCCAGCAGATCCTGATGGTATTGCTCCAAAGTATGAAAGATGTGCCTAATGTTGCCGAAAAGGCCTGTGGTGCTCTCTATTTTCTTGCCCAAGGCTATGAGGATGTTGGTCCATCATCCCCATTGTCACCCTTCTTTCAGGATATCATCCAGGCTCTTCTTACTGTCACCCATAGAGAAGATGCAGGAGAATCCCGCCTCCGCACTGCTGCTTATGAGGCATTGAATGAAGTTGTGAGGTGTTCAACTGATGAGACAGCGCCTACTGTCATGCAACTGGTTCCAGTTATTATGATGGAGCTCAACCAAACTCTTGAGGCGCAGAAGCTTTCCTCAGATGAGAGGGGGAAGCAGAATGAATTGCAGGGCCTCCTTTGTGGGTGCTTGCAAGTCATCATACAGAAGTTGGGAGGAGCTGAACCGACCAAGTATGTCTTCATGCAGTATGCTGACCAGATCATGGGTCTCTTTTTGAGGGTATTTGCATGCAGAAGTGCAACGGTGCACGAGGAGGCTATGCTTGCCATAGGTGCCCTGGCATATGCAACTGGTGCAGATTTTGCCAAGTACATGCAAGAATTTTATCCTTACCTGGAAATGGGCTTACAAAATTTTGAGGAGTATCAGGTTTGTGCTATCACAGTTGGTGTTGTTGGTGATTTGTGTAGGGCTTTGGAGGAAAAGATACTTCCTTATTGTGATGGGATAATGACACAACTTCTGAAAGATCTGTCAAGTAATCAGCTGCACCGGTCTGTGAAACCTCCCATATTCTCATGCTTTGGTGACATTTCTCTGGCAATAGGAGAGAATTTTGAGAAGTATTTAACATATGCCATGCCAATGCTTCAGAGTGCAGCAGAGCTCTCAGCACATGCTACAGTCGCTGATGATGAGATGACTGAGTACACCAATCTTTTAAGAAATGGAATTCTGGAAGCATACTCAGGGATCTTCCAAGGTTTTAAGAACACTCCTAAGACTCGGTTGTTGATGCCATATGCACCACACATTCTCCAGTTCTTGGATAGCTTATACATGGAGAAGGACATGTAAGCCTAGCTGCACTGTTATTTTTTATTGCTGCATAATTTTATTGCTTCCTTAATTGACTATTTTCTTCTGTCTTGTTATCAGGGATGATGTTGTGACCAAAACTGCAATTGGAGTCTTGGGTGATCTGGCTGATACTCTGGGCACCAATGCTGGTCCCCTCATTAGTCAATCCGTTGCAAGCAAAGACTTCTTAAATGAATGCTTGTCTTCTGATGATCATTTGGTTAAAGAGTCTGCAGATTGGGCTCAGTTGGCTGTCAGTCGGGCAATATCTGGTTGATGCTGCTTGGTCATGGTAGAAGTCTGTGCATTTGCATGCATTTGGGTGTGTCGAGTGAGGTCGGGATTGCATTCTTGTCCGGGGTCACCATACATGCATGAAGGTTTGGTCAGAGTTGGAGGTTGTCACTAACTCTTGTGTCAGCAGCATCGTTGGGGTTTTGCTCATGAAGAAGTCGGTAGTGATGACCCACGTCTGCTAACTTTGCAGAATGTGGTCAGTCAGTCCTTCAAGAAAGGGGACTGAGTTGGCTTCTTGTGAAGCCACCCTGTATTGCCTGCCATTTTTATCTCCACCACCCACTGTATTGAGTCCTGCTTGCTGTGGAATCATCAGTCTCCTATGGGGTACCTTTTTTCCCAGCAGGTTGGCGGTCAATTGATGGTCAGGCGTTTTGAGTCAACGACCCGCAAAAGAAAAAAAAAAGCTATGCAGGCTTTTAATTCGTCCAGAGTCGACCATGGTGCAAAAATCATACCAAGAGGCAGAATCCACATATTCTCTTCCCTTTGCATATTTTTCATTTCTTGTATTTGTCTGCATTGTTCCAGTTGCATCTGTCATAGTCCAGTTGCGTCTCCCATCTGTGTATACTAAGTAGTCCTGGAAGAAGTGTTTTTCCGGACAGGGCTTTTGCATTCTCACATACTCATTTATACCCTGAACTTTGTTTTTTTTTTTTTTTTTTTTTTTTTTCCCTTTCTTCCATCATTTTAGTAAATTCTCTGTCGTAATAGTTTTTCAAGTGGTTTGAGTTGAGTGGTCAATAGCTCTGGATCAATTAAATTAAAACATGCTTGCCTTATTTTCTTGCATTTTTTTAAATCATCTATTTTGCCGTGTAATCATTTATTAAGTACTATTGGTAAAGGCGATATCATTGTGAAGTGGTTGATTTTGGAATGAGGCTGTGTATCTTTTGTAATTCTCTCCTTTATGTTCAGTTTTTAGGAGATATATAAAATTTTTTATGGTTTTTATCTCTGAGGCTAAAAAGAATGCCCCCTTAATTGAAAGATATGATTTCAATTAAACCCTCTAGGTATCCATGTTGTGCTTGGCGCCGCCTTTTTTCTTCCAAAAGAAGTCCTTGCTTGCCGTTATGGAATTGTTTGCACAGCTTGCTTCCTTTCTACATTGCTGTGTCCAGGAGTACATGTTATGCATGCAGTGGGCAAAGATAACAAGGTTCACAATTTTGCGGAGGTCATTTGCTCTCTAGCTTTGACTTCTAATTTTTTTTTTCTATTACTTGTCTCTGGCCCTGCCAAAATGGATTTACATGATTCATTTTGGTATACTATTTTGGACAAAAATACAAACCATACAACCATTAAACTTGCAAATTTCAGTAGTCGTAAAGTTGTAGTTGGAAAACATTAGGTTATGAGCATGAGCTAAAGAGATAAATGAGAATGCGAGCTTGTCAGTTTTTATTTTAATTGTTTTTTTTTATAAAAAAAAACAAATTCAACCCCAAACGTAGGGTTCACTATTTGTTTTACAGTATAGGATGGCATTTTTAATTCTCTTTGATTTATTATTAAATAAACTTGAGTAAATACTTTGCGCCAGTTTTCAATCAGATTTTCTTAATTACAGCATAAAAATATTCAAATGTTGATTGCATAAATGAATGGGCTATCAGTTAATGTACGTGGGTATGTGGTGTGCCATTTTCATCTTAGGCGTGCCTTCAAATTTTAAGAGGATTCCAACCAAAAATCGAAGTTGATTAGTCAAGATATTAAATATTGTTTTAATTGAAAATTCATATAGGCTTAAATTTAAAAAGTTTCTACAGGATCTTATGAGTGTATATCTATTACGACTCAACAATTTTTCCAGTTGAGATATATTTGGATGATAACAATAACAATACATGAGTATTGGTATAATGGTTCTTTTAGTTCTTCCTGAGACGTCGTAATACGTAAAATGATGAAAAAAAAAAAAAAACACGTCGGTCCAATCATCTGGCCAAGTCGAGTTAACACGCTATTAAGCAGTTGGACTTGGGCTTGGGATTATTAGCTCAACCCTTTACTAGAGTATGGGCTACCAGTTTTAATGACAACCCGCGCATTGGAAGTCAAATTGCGGCACGCGATTTACTCTTTTGAAGGAAATGAAAATATATATTTTTAGATTTTATATAATAGCTGAGTTAAATTTAATCCATTTTTATACTTACACCAGTTGTTTAATTAAGATTTAACCTGTAACCCATGTATTATCTTTAGGCCAAATTATTCTTATAGCATTTTTTATGATAATATTATCGCTAATCATTTAATTTCTAAAAATGCCTACAAATGACGCAACTATCGCAGCAATGCTATTGTTAGTTACTATTTAACATACTTTTAGACATTATCATCGAAATTTCCATAGTTTGTCTTTCCCCTTATCTTTCAATCTCTTTCGCAAATTGAACTTGGAGATACAAAAAATCATATAACTTGGTCTGCGTTTGTTTCCTCTGTACAAAAAGTGATAACTCACGTTTCATCCCAGTCTTTTCTCATCGGAGACTTGAACGATCACGATGGTCCATTTCACCGGTTAATCCGTTCTATCTCACCAGATAGACGGATCAGATCCAATGAGTTCGATCCACTCTAATCGGCAAACCAACCGACCCCCGAAGAACTGACATGGCAAGGCGGTGGACCCCCAGGAGGTAACGAGGTCTCACACGTGTACAACGTCCGTGCGTCGTATACTGCACTGTGAGTTTAAATCCCGCTATTTCGGTCTCCCATCGCCGCAGAGCCAATGAGCCATCAGCCGTCCCCAATCGCAGCCCGATAAATTCCCTGTTCTCTTCTTGTACAGATAGAGAGGCTGCCATTCTCTTTCAGCATTCCTCTTCTCCGAACGTTGGATCGGTTCCGTATATTTATCTTGTTGTTTGTCTGCCGTCCGATTGGTCCGTCGATCTCGTCCTGCGCCTCTGGGGTAAGCAATAGCTGTTCATTTTCCGATCTTTTTTTAACTGTTTGGAGTGCAAAGTTAAGATGTATTTGGGATTTTGGGCCGATCTATAGGAAGGAGATTGAAGTGCTGTGTAATTGCTTGTTTTTTTGAGATTCGTGACTTTTTGAGACGTTGCGTGTTAGGTTTTGGGATTTTTTTTTCTGGGATTGTGTTTCGGGCCATCCTTGTATGGCGGCGGATTTTGGAATTTCTATTCCGTTTGCCTTGTTGCCTAGCTGGTTTTGTTTCTGATCTTACTTCCTTGCATATAACAATGGTTTACTCTCGCTGTTGTGTTCTGAAAAGGTCATGCTATCATTCATGGGCTGGCAGGGGCTAATTTATCAAAGTAAGGCAATAAAAGAACTAGAAAAAAGCTGAAAAGAATACGGGTTAGAGGTCATTGGGAAAGAATATGGTTCAGGTTGATTTAGTTTGTAAGTTTTGATGCGATCATGTTAAACCCACTTTTTGCACCTTAATTTTCTTATAATAACTTTTAATTAGTAAAATAATTAAAATGATTCAGTCGGCTTGAACTACGTAGGTCAAAAGACTGGTTGGATGACCAATCCAGCTCTGATGGAATTGGTTTTATGAAATTATGAACAGGTTGTAACAATGTTTGTGCGGGACATGCAGTACCCCATAATCACGAATAGGAGGGCATCACTTGGTGTGATGTTAAGGCTCTTCTTTTGTGTCGGTAGTGGCATAGGGTGCAGGGTCATGTAGTGGAAATAGCCTCTTAAAAAAATGAAGGAATGGCTGCATACATTTCACTGTCCCCAAACATCACGTTGGTGGGAATCTTGTGCATTGGTTATGTCTCATGAAGGGAATAAGTCGCCTTGTGGGCTCAATCAAATGTTTGTTTTGATTGGTTGAACGGGTTGTTCAGCTGCAACTTTCAGTTGATCTGTCGAATGGGAGAAAAATGAGAAGACATGGTGGTCTTTTTGTAAATGTTTAGATGGTTTTAACACTACGTCGATTTGGAAGTTTGAGTTGGTTAACTGAATGCCCAAAGTTTCTGTTAAATTTAAGGCCTAAGGTCCCCTAGAGTTCTTACTTTCATCTTGCCCATGGATAATCTTTGCAAAAGTGGTTGATTCTCATTACGCATATCCTTTGTTCTTGCAGGATGTTCTTGTTAGTCATTGCTCATTTGCCTGGAGGTTTGGTGTATAATCTCTGGTTTTAAGTGTATTGGGTGCCTCTGGTTCTGATAGGTATCTTCACCTGATAAATACCACTTCCATTTTCCGATTCAAGCATTCCGGGTACTAAGTCTTTAAAGCCTATTACTAATTAATTTGGAATATCCCTTTAGGAAAAATCTTAAATTTCACTGCAAAAGTGCAAATTCAGTCAGTGTTTTAGTATTCTTTGACAGTGTTATGATCCAAAGTTCACTAAATCATTATTGCTATTTATTGTTGTAATAATTTTATTTTAATCGTTGATCTTCTTTCTTGGTCATGTAACTTTTGAAATCTTTTTTGGATGTATGGAACAAAAATGTTAATTTTATTGATTAACTGGATTTTAGTGGACAGCTCAGTGGGCAGAACAATGGAGGGGAGGCATATGAATGGTGAAGAAGTGTTTAAATGAGGATGTTGATATGGATGCTAGCATGACCAATTAGGGGGAACAGCTTTCTTCTTTAAGCAATTAATTACATCAGTATTTCCATTGTTCTGGATAGTGCTGCTATTGTGTGGAAACTAAATAGCTTCCAGGGAGTTGTTATAAGTTGATCATGCTCTTATAAATTAATATTATCAGATCTTTATTGGTTGACTAACCACACTGATCTGGTTCATTGATTTGTAAAAACTTAGTGTAAGAAAATTAAGATATGAGAACTGGATTTTCCTGTGATTCGAACCCTTACATAAATGCTAAAAAAACATAGCTAATCAAGCTAAAACAGCAACTTTTAAATGTGATTTAAAAAGAAGTTATCAACTGGCCCAACTCGTTGACTGGTTCATTTGGCTGGTTTTAATACTTCTTTTAATCATTCAGGACTTTGCAACAAGAACACTTATTTTCCATGCACAAGACCTTCATTTTTGGAAAGGTTCGCTGCAATTAGTATTCTCTACTGGACAGATCTTTACCTCACATATTTCATATAGAGGTGTATGTATGCTGAACAGGGCTGTCTGTACATCTGCAGTTATGCTAAAGACTGGTGTCTTTAGTGATTTGATTTGTTTGTACTTGGGATGCAGTTTGCAAGTCTCCTTTTCTCCATCTGTCTTGCTTTTATTGTGGATGAAAATAGCATATGTATCCAATTTGCACACAGGCATAATAGAATATTGGGTAATCAGACAAACAATGTTGATTTGTGGTTTTGTTATCTATTTGTGGTGCTGACTACTATTCATTGTGCAGATTCCTGTTTTAAGCTGAATATCAAGTTTGGTATTTGATCTAAAAGTTCTCTGGAAGATAAGCATAAGCTGGTATGGCAGAACCAGTTGACCATTCAGTAGTCTGAGTATCTCACATGTCTTTGCAACTGGTTCGAATGAGAGAGTTGGCATCTTTACAGCAGTCATGTCTCAGCAGTCATCTCGTCTACATCGCTTGCTTACTCTTTTGGACAGTATCCTTCTTTTTTCTAATGCCATGGCTTCAATTACCAATATCTTTTACCCCTAGTGGCAGTTTTCTTGTGGTGCATTGTGCAAATGAAATTAAGTCGACGTTCAAATGTCTGCAGTCAGCTGAACTGTTAGCATCTGTTTTTAATAGTCGATTCAGTTTGTTGATATGTTCCGTGATCACATTGATTTGTTTATTTCTTTGACGGAAGCTAAGCTGGTTCAACTCAGGCAACAAGGTTTGCTGCTGCACGACAAATTGGTGATGTTGCTAAGTTGCATCCTCAAGATTTGATTTCTCTCCTTAAAAAGGTATGTTATTATCTACCTGAGCTTGCTATTTTTGGAAATCACTCTTCTTTTTCTCTGTGTTCTGGTTCTTTTTCTTTTTCTTCTTCTTCTTCTTCTTCTTTTATAATTTCAACCTTGCTTCATTGATTCCCCCTCCCAAACTATCACAAGCTCGAAGCTGTTATGGAATGCTTGCCTTCTTTGTTGTGCTATTATACATTCAGTGACTTATATTATCTCACGAGTTACAGGTTTCCCAATATCTTCGGAGCAAGAATTGGGATACAAGGGTTGCTGCTGCTCATGCTGTGGGGGCAATTGCAGACAATGTTAAGCATATATCTCTAAAGGAAGTGTTTGCATGTGTAAAAGAAGAGATGAAGGAGGTTGGAATATCTGACGATACAAGTGAGATGATGATGGGATGGTCAAACTTTCCTCAAATTGTAGCAGGCCTATCTTTCAGAAGGTTCTTGTAGCTGCAAATGCACCATTCAATACTGTCCTAGCTTCCAATGCATTTATAGTTTTACTTATATATGCACAGAATGCCAATGTGAGACATTCTTCTGTTAACCTCTTTTGTTTTCCCTCAGCTTTGAAATTGGAAAGGTGCTGGAGTTCGGCGCTCCACTGCTGGCTTCTGTTGGACAGGTACTGTCATGCTTGCTATTTCTTGTAAATTTTGTGTTAGTTTGGATCTATGACATTTCATTATTTTGATATCTTCACTGATTTGGAGCATTTTTTAATTGGCAAATTGTTGTCTGAGATTTTCATGTCCAGTTCATGATATCTAGATATCCTTTGAAGAGAAAAGCATTCATGGTTTGCATATTTCTTGTTATTCAAATTTCATGCAAGGTATGACTGCTGATAACATAATTGTTTTCGTCTAGTAATGATTTTTACACTGGTTATATCAATGAGATCAGTAGGAATTGGGCTGCAGAAATTGTCCAATTGGGTGAAAATTGAGTTGAATATTAAATCTTACATTAATGGGCTTGAGTGATTTGTTGTCTGCTTTTGTAATAATTATGAAAACTTAATTAATAATGAATGAACAGATGCTGATATTCATCACGATGGGGAAATGATCTGTTAGTGATCTTGAATTGTTGGATCAGTCCTTAATCCAAAAAAGGGAGAAAAGAAAGAAATGGAGCTGTAACTTGTTAGAAGTTATTGGTGAAAAATTATTTAGAGGACTAACTTGGATAAGCTAAGATGATTATGTTAATGATGATATTATATGTTTTGTCAAATCTCTGCAACTATCATAGCCTCACATGAATGCCTATATGCATTTCCACGCTATGATGGGCCATTTCTGTATTAAAACCGTGGATTCTCAAGTAGTTATTCTCCATCTCTGGTTATGTCCTTTGGGCCTTCCACTTTTGCTCCTAGGGCCTCATCTCCTAGCCGTTTCAGTTCTCCCACACAGTTCAACAAGCCAAACCATCTAAATATATTTTGCATATCTTCCTAGAGATGTCAGTGCTTGGTTTCTCTGGATGCATTGACTTCTAATTTCATCATCCTTGTCATGCCACTCAGAGATCTTATATTTGATTGCTACCTGGAAGTGATAAGAACTTAAGAGGTGCATCTATACTTTTTCCATTGAGCTTGAATTGCATGGGCACCATCCTTCTCAATCTCTCTTCTTATAAAGTGTTGATCCCATGGTCCTATATATTTTGAACCTCAAGATTACCATATGGTCCTAAGGTATTTCCCATTTACTTTTTTTTTTCAGAAGATCTTAATCCAATTAAGTATCAAAGAGTTTGTATATCCTAATTCAAAGATGTGCATTTAAGTCTTCGTATATCATTTAAGTTTTTTTTTGTACCCTATGTTTAGGTGGTTCAATTTCTAGCAGGTTCTTGGAATGAATTTTCATTTTATAATTAGTCTCATTGTCCTTAATTAGTATCCTTTGGTTTCATTTTTTTCATTTTTTTGTGTCAGTTTATGTATAGTCAGCAGGATTGATATGTTTTGCTGTTAAGTTTGTGGAAAGATATTTTAATGTTAAGTATCTTAATCTCATCATTGGACCATGATGCTCCTACCTGCTTTAGTGCCATGACTGAACAGTAGAGAGTACTCCACAAGGTTTGTGTAAGTCTGATTGGTTCAACTAGGTTTTATTTGATGGCAATGCTACTCTTGAAAACAATTTCAAGGTGATTAAACTTGATGCAATCTACTTGGATGAGCTTATGCATGCATTTTCTGAAAGGGATGGTCTTATATGAAAATTCTCTTAAGTGTAGGTGTTTATATCAGCATCTTTTAAAAGGTTGGTTATGCTTCTCAAAACCACCTTCTAGTTTTATTTCCATAGATAAAAATTTCTTATGGCTTATTTTATTTTTCAGGAGTATGATATCACAAATGACAATAACAAGAATCCAGTGGAACGGGTAGCTCGTCAGAAGCAGCTTCTGCAACGCCGTTTAGGTCTGTTTATATCCATTCTGCCATTCCTATCATTTACTATTAGTCAAAATATGAACTGCCAATGTTAATTTCATTATTGTTGCTAAAGCTTTGTGCTTCCACAATTTTTACCACTATGCTTGTACTCCTTAACTTTATTTGTTCCTATACATGGGGAACATCTAGAATGTGCAATGCATGACATTCAATTTATTGCGATAGCTGTAACATGTAGAGCAATAGCAAGAGGAATTGGTTGATCTGTCCTGGTTCTTCATTCGTGTATTGTTTTCCTGCCAAAATATTTCTGTAGACTTTGTTTATTTTGTACACTGTTGAAATATTCATATGGGGATCAGGCTTGGAAGTACCTAATTGTCGGGGCATTCCTAGTTCAATCTATGTTGATTCCTGAGACTTTAATTATTGGCAGTTCATTTTTCTTGAGCTGATCATGTGCAAAAACCCCTGGATCTATATTTATTCTTAAATTCTCATCTATATGCAATTCATTTTTGCTTTATGTTAACTGTCATTTTCTTCAACATCATTATATTTCTGTTTATAGTATTATCATTCACATTATGTTTGCATTCTGCTACCTTTATCAATTAGTGATGGCTAAGATATCTGAATATTTTCTGATCAAATAATGGGGTAGGGAATAGATTATTCTTCATCTCATTGCTGTACTGACAGAAACCTTGCAATTAAACTAAAACAAGAAAGGTGCACTGAATGACTTGAAGACAGTTTCACTTTTTGTTCTTCCCGTAAGCAGGAAAGGGTATCAATTGATGTGCAAGTTTCATTTTAGGTGTTGCTTCTTAAGTAGGAGGAAGAGGAGGGGGCTTAGGCTGTTTTGAGGTTGAGAGTTGGAATTATCTATTTAGATAAGGAGTTTAGACACTTTAGAGGAAAGAGGTGGCTTCTTGGGTTTGAACATTATGATTTGCTCATTTTGGTTTGTGATGAGCAGGGACTCAAGAATGTAACATGAGTTGGGGATATATTTTAAAAGGCCATCCATCAATTGGCCAGTACAGTCTGAATCTGGTATGTGAATGATGTAAAGGTCCCTGCATGTAATGTGTGTCCATGAGGCTGAGCATGGACAAATCTCAAGGGCTGACCTACCTTGTGGCTTGTGTACTAATGGTGATTGTTTACATTGATGTAGAACAGTTATGTGTGAATAATACCTTTCTTCAAGTTGTGTTATTGCCTGATCTTTTTTTCTCCCTCCAAATATTTCAATGATAGATGGTTAAAGTAAACACCAATCATCCTGGTCTCAAGTGCATCATGCTAGTTTGTTGTACATTTTTTGACCTTGTTACTAATTGTCAAATGCTATTCATATGTAATGCAGGTTTAGATGTCTGTGAATCATTTATGGATGTCAATGATATGATCAGGGATGAAGATCTTCTTGTGCACAAGTCTTATTCCCATGAAAATGGTACCAATCATAGATACTATAATTATCAGTCTGGACAGCAAATCCATCAGCTGGTTGGTAATATGGTCCCAAGTTTTGCTTCTAGAAGATTGAGTGCAAGGCAAATGAATTTATTGAAACGGAAAGCCAAAGTGAATGCAAAAGATCATCCTAAAGGCTGGTCTGAGCATGATGATTCTGAAGTGTCATGCTCTCAAAATTCAATGACTCCAAAGGGGAACTGTGCAGATCCACTTAGTTTCAGTAAGGTATAATGTTTTATGCTCTCTCTCTCTCTCTCTCTCTCTCTCTTTCTTGTGGTGAATACCTATAACCTATTGAAGGAACGGAATATGTAAATATGAACCTTTTTTTTGCAATTCAACCATCTAGATCACTTACTTGTTTAGCCTATGTGTCTTCATGGGCTGCTCGGTTGGAGGGAAAGAATGGCTTTTTCCTGTTATTTCCAAATTACCTCCCTTTTACATCCAACCAAACAGGTTATTACTTTCCTGGTTAACTGTACTTTTTTCACAGCCAGCATATCTATCCCCTCATTACCCATCTTATCTGTAGAAGCTTTTCTCCTGTTGTATGTCCTGCATTTTCTAAAATCATCATGCTATTTTGTCTTTATTCATTCCTTGTTAACATGATTTTCACTTTTTCTAATCTCATTTCCTCAGATTATCTAGGAAGCCATTCTTTAACATGGTCGAAACAGACCTCAAATCTTTTATAACATCTCCATGTTACCTTCCTCTTGCCCTCTTATGTTCTTCAAATGAATAAGTTTACTCCTACGTGCTGCATTTATAGTCATTGCAAATAGCCAATGAATTGAATTTTAACATTATTTTCTTTACAGGTTCTAAGTGATCCTCTGGTAGATGAAGAAAGCTCTGAGCATGATGATAATGGAAGGTGGCCATTTCGTCATTTTGTAGAGCAGCTCATCCATGATGTTTTTGATCCAAGTAAACTTCTTCTGTGGCTCATTGTGCAGTGTTTTGAAAAAGTTACTGTTTGTAATATCCAGGCGAACTGGGTATTTTTCTATCCAAAAGAGAAAGATATTTCCATCACTCCCCCCAGGATGCAATTATCATGATGTAATTTTTAACTAGGTTTTTGACTATAGATACCTGCCTTTGGCTAAACTCTAGCTAGCCCACCTCACAACTTAACCTTCTTCTCAAACATTAGAGTATCAATCTATTAATAACAGTATTCTCAAGACAAAAGTTGGTTGCAGATGCCATACCAAATATGGGGAAATAATTCTCTCTCACTGATAATGCCTTTTTCTATGCCGTTTCTTTCTATTATGCTAAACTGAACACTCAATTGATTTTGAAGGACTATCTAACCATATAAAGAAATTCATGGTCTTAGCTGGGAATACTGAATAGTAGTTACAAAATAATGGTTGAGTTGGAATTAAGATTAAGGTAGGTCAATTTGTCATTAATGCATTGGCTGGACCCTTGTTATTTCATGGGCTTTCACAGCAGAATGCTGGATTCAGAATTCTAGCTTTTTAAGATTTCACAACATGTTTATCTTGCACCTTGGGCTGATTTATGTATAAAATGATTGTATTCTGGCAATCTCTGATTTTGGTTGCTGATAATTTACAGATTGGGAGGTGCGCCATGGTAGCATGATGGCCTTAAGAGAAGTTTTAACTCACCAAGGTGCTTCGGCTGGAGTTTTAATGCCTGACTTGAGCTCAGATATTTCATGGTTTGATGAAGATGAAGATAAGCATAGTTTGCATAGCACAACTAAGAGATCAAGGGAAATTGATCTCAATATGCAATTTGCTATCAGTGACTCTGAGCCTGAGATGAAGAGACAGAAGTCTGAGGACTTCTCAAGTCAATACTTGACAACAGTGTTCTCTAGAGACAAAGAGACAGATGCTGGTGTGTTGTTAAATTCTGAAGATGGTGCATTGTCTGTAACCCCTGAGCTGGTTGATGGTGCTATCATACATGTTAAGTCAGAACCTTGTCAGGATGGCTTTCATTTCCTGAGTGGAGGATCTGGCAATGTGGTTGAACAGAGTAATTCTTTCACAGACCAGAAGTCTGACATAAAAATGGACTTACTGGCCAATCTACCTGATGGTTGCAAGTTGATGAAATTGATGAAAATTGCGAAGCATTCTTGGATTAAGAATTGGGAGTTCCTTCAAGATGTTGCTATTCGATGTCTTTGTGTACTATCATTAGATCGGTATGCCCTTGCGTGTTCCCCCCCCTCTTTGCTTGCCTGTGCTACCTTTATTTTATATGGGATAATGCGAGAATCATAAAAAGGGTAAAATAAAAGAGGGAAAGAATCATATCATAATTTCATAAAATGGGAAAAAAAAAGAAAAAATAGAAAAGAGATGAGGAAGAGATAGGCAAAAAATGGTATTTTATGGCATTAAATGGAATATTGAGTTTTTTCCCCTTGTTTTGCTTCTCTCTTTTCAGAGTTTTGGATTTTTCTTTTTTTTCCTTTGTTTATTTGTGTGTGTGACATGTTTTTTGTCTATTGATCCAATCTATTTTCTGTCGATGCAGTTTTGGAGATTATGTTTCTGATCAGGTTGTTGCCCCAGTTCGAGAAACTTGTGCACAAGGACTGGGTGCCACACTTAAGTACCTGCACCCTGTACTAGTTCATGAAACACTGAAAATCTTACTACAAATGCAGGTAATGCTTGTGAAGCAGCTAGTGCTCTTCCCTCTTAATATTTCATGTTCAATACTACATGGTGGAATTCACTTTAATGCTGCCAACTTATTATTTCTTTCAGTGTAGACAAGAATGGGAAATTCGTCATGGAAGTCTTTTGGGAATCAAGTATTTGGTTGCTGTTCGACAGGCATGGTGTATATTCCTTTCTTAGTTTGCTCTAGATTTCATGCTTTCTGCTTTCTGGTGTTGACAAAGCATGTGAGAGGATGTTAATAAAGCTGCCATTGGGGGAGAAGATGTTCAATATTTTTGGTCCTTGTTTGTTGGGTAGTGGATGGAATCCCAAGGAAAATTCCCTGTGGACATGGGTAAACTGTTTCCAGTAATTCAAAGTAAGAGGACGATTACAGTAGCAAATTACAATAGTTCTCTAAATAAGGGATTAAGGGGTAGGAGAGGGTCCATCTGGGATATTTGGGATAAGTTGGTGGCTGTTATCAGTGATTCTGTCATAGAATAGAATCTAACTCTAGCAAATGAAAACAGACTAACATCTACCAACTTCAAGCACAGAATAAAAGATGTGCAAATTGGTTTCAATTTTGGGAGATACTAAGATCAATATATAAAGATTGCAGGTTTAGCTATATTAAATGTTCGGGCTAGACATCTCTGAAGTGAAATGTAAAGGAAGATGATTTTCTTTTCCTTTTCGTTTTTTTGATGAAGATATCTTATGTAATTCATTCAAAACCATTGAGTAAACAGAATTGTCAGAGGAAACCTTTAAAATATCATTAGAGAAACTTTATTAATTTTGGTTTAGTTGCTGATGGTGAGAGAACAAAATTCTGGTGGGGATGATATCCTCCAAAAGGAGAACAAGATGATGATGAAGAAGAAAAGAAATGAAAATAGTGGGCTGCATTCCATTCGGTGCTGCAAGTGGTAGAGATGCACATATATGTATTATATTCCTAGAACTTAAACTATCTTTTTTCTTTTTCCCTGCTTGCAAATGGAAAAAATTAGAAAGGAAATTCAAAGAAATGGATAATGCATTCTGCTTCACTGTTCAAATGGTAGAGATGCATGAATTTATGTGAATTTATTGTCTTCGATAGATTAATGAAGAATCTTCTTTCCAATTGCTTCTGTATCGTTCACTCTTAATGAAATTGCAATACATGACTTGTCTATTCCAGCATAGAGTATATGGTTCTGGACTTAATAGCATTATTGATTTGGAGATGGCAAGCAGTTAATTTTGGTAAAAGAGAAACATGCTGAGTTTAAACAGTTAATCTGTTGCTTGGGCTATCTGGAAGGTGCAAGAGGATTTACAATATTAATACTGGATCAGAGTGAATGTTTTTCTGTGGAATCTTGTCTCCTATTGTATGATGGGCATAATGGATATCAAGTTCTTGGGATCTAATGTACAAACTTGCATATGATTACAATATTTGCACATTTAAAACAACATATGATTACAATATTTGCACATTTAAAACAAAAATAAGTGTGCAACAGTGTGGTTATGCATGGATACTAACTGAAATCATCATGTCGTTTTGGTTTCTTGTTCTTTTTCTTATTCAAATTCTACTTTATGGCTGTTAGGAAATGCTTCAAGATTTACTATCCTCAGTTCTTCCTGCCTGCAAAGCTGGGCTTGCTGATCCTGATGATGATGTTAGAGCAGTTGCTGCTGAGGCCTTAATACCAGCTGCTGCTGCTATTGTTTCTCTAACAGGCCAAACACTACATTCAATTGTCATGCTATTGTGGGATGTTTTACTTGATTTGGATGACCTGAGTCCATCTACCAGTAGGTATGTCTTTTTTATTAACTTCCGTCATCCTTTCCCATGTCTCGACATACACATGAGAAATCGAGGATATCTTCTACTACTCTTTGGAACCAAAAGGACATGAAAAAGCATTTCATAACCCCTAGGTATAATTTGGGAATGTGAAATTGTGTTTGCCAACAGTCATGGAGTTGACATTTTACAGGAGTATTGAAGGAAAAGGCTAATACTTCAGCAAAATAAAGCATCTCTTTAGCAATCTCCTTATAATATTATATCATGCAGCTTACATTTATGATTCCACCATGATTTTAAATCTGTCGTTAGTTTTGCCTATGGAGTGTGGACGTGAGTCAAAATAGATCATTCAGTAAGAAAGAAAATCATGCTTTATGGCTAGAGATATGCTGATATGCTTGACGTTACGCACAACATTGAAACTGGTAGAAGAAATAGAAATTTGGTTCAACAATTCTATGCAGATTGTTTGGTACTGATAAAATTAAATGCAAAATTCTATGGGAGCAATAAGGCCCATCATACTTGATGGAGTGGAAAGTCGGATGGTCAAGATTGATCTTTAATCATTTCTAGGCATTTCTTTGCAGAATATGTCATGATGCATGAACCAGGAATTGCAGTGGCTTTGAGATGCAGTATCCTGCACAATGGCTTAATATGCTCTTGGCAAAAGTTGTACTGGATGATGCTTGGTGCTGCTTAACTGTTATTGAAGTGCAGAGAATGAATCTATACCAGAGAATATATGGTGGTAAAAAAGGCATTCCCAGTAGTTTTAATAGCAGAGTCTTGGTTTTGACCAACAGCTGTTAGTGGATGGGAATTTAAAATAGCTTTTTGCAAGTCAATTGGACAGAAGCTTGGCATTGGACACATGAGGACTTGGTTTCATCAATTTGGGAAATTTTTAGGAGATCTATGGAAATACGGAAAGATTGCACAACCTATTACATGTAACATTTGCCTGACTCAATGTTGATGTTATCTTATGATTTGTTTGGATAATCTTTTTGTGCTCTGCAGTGACATATGGTTACTTTCTGTTAGGTCCATTAGTATCACCACAATATTCTTGCCCACAGGTTTACTTCTTGGCATGGAAACCTTTCCTAGGCATTAAAATTTTTCAATAATGGTTGTGTTGCAGTGTGATGAACTTGTTGGCAGAAATATATTCTCAGCCAGAGATGGCTCCAAAGATGTCAGGAACTTCAGCATTGACTGAGAAACCAAACTTGGACCTCAATGAAGTAGTTCAATTGGATGAAAAAGAAGACAGAGTTAAATATGAGGAAAACCCTTATACTCTATCAACTCTTGCACCGAGATTATGGCCGTTTATGAGACATAGCATCACCTCAGTTCGTCGTGCAGCCATACACACCCTTGTAAGTTTCAACAGCCCTTTAATGTCTTTCCCCCCCCCCCCCTCTTTTTTCCCCAGGGTGGGTGGGGGTGGGTGGTCTTTTAGTTTCATTGATGCACATGTATACATAGATGAACAATGGTGGACGCTTTCTCCCTTAACTCATGCCTTTCCAACATGGTTCAATCGCTGGTCTGGGAGGGTCATTCATACTAAACAAGTCATCCACTAGGGTATGTTTAGATCAAACATAATCTGATTTACTTTAAAGAAGGAAAATTAATTTTCTTGGTTTGATATACTTATCCTATCTTTGAATAACTTGCTACTCTCCCTATATCTTCCCTGTCATGCTCACACCTTACATTTCTTTGTAGAGAAGTTGTAGATTGTGAGGTCTAGATGGTTCTATACAACTCTCCCTCAGAATGCACAATGGATGTGCACTCCATTAGTTGTGTGGTTCCATTGTTCATATTGAAGACCAGTGGTCTCTGAGCAGTTAATCCTCTTGCACCGCCATTTATCTAGCATCAAGCAGGTAGTAAAAACTAAAAAAAGAAAAGCCCATTTGGCTCATTAGTGGTTCAAGGCAGGTGTGTAATGATTTCAGGATTCTGCAATTGCTCAGTAGCAAAATTCCTGCTTGTAAATCTTCTTTACTTGTGAAAATCAAGGGATGGAGGAAAAGCCATTAATGCTTTTCTTCTTAGCTTAGGCTCCGTTTGGTATTGAGAAAATGAGTTTGATATGATTTGACATCTTAACTACCTAACAATCCTACTTTTTTTCATTATTGTCTATATTTCTAATAATTATTTCTCATCTTTTCATACAAAAGTCTACCTATTTTTGTCTTTATTCAATTTATTCTAATTATTTTCCCGCATTACATCATTTCATTTCCTCTCTTTTCCCCCACTTTTCCACATTCCTTTTTTTTTTCCCACTTCTTTTCCCCATCTCTAACAGACCCTTATTTTTTATTTTTATTTTTTTTTATCTCCTTACATGACATTATATCAGGAAAGAACTGACACATTGAATTGAATTTGAGTTAGTTTTTTTTTTCATCTCCTTACATGACACTATATCAGGAAAGAACTGGCACATTGAATTGAATTTGAGTTAGTTTTTTTTTTTTTTATTCTCCTTACATGACACTATATCAGGAAAGAACTGGCACATTGAATTGAATTTGAGTTAGTTTTTCTTTTTTTATCTCCTTACATGACACTATATCAGGAAAGAACTGGCACATTGAATTGTATTTGAGTTCTAGGATTTAAAGAGAGGATCCCCCAGGTAATACTTAGTGAAATGAAGAGGCAGCCAACCCTCATTGTCATGCAGCCTGTTTTATGGCTGGTTTTTTAATTAACATACAGTTGCATATACTGGATGAACTATCCATGCATACTATCTGAAAATTTGGAGCATTACTCTGTTTCTTGGCTCCACTAAAAATTTCTTGTGCAGGAGCGGTTGCTTGAAGCTAGCTGTGGGAAAAGCTCTTCTGGACCTACGGCCAGTGGTTTCTGGCCTGCCTCTATTCTTGGTGACACTTTGAGGATCGTCTTCCAGAATTTGCTTTTGGAATCAAATGAGGAGATCCTGGAGTGCTCAGAGAGGGTGTGGAGGCTTTTGCTTCAGGTTTTTTTTTTCCTTTTGTCTCTGTTTTCACCCTTGTTGTTTTTATTCACTTTTGAAGTAATATATTTTATAGCCCTTAGATTCACTGTGGAGAGATTTTCTTTTCAGAGTCCAGAGTCAGATCTGGAAGCTGCGGCAAAGCTATATGTTTCTTCGTGGATACAACTCGCAACTACTCCATATGGTTCACCCTTGGATGCTACAAAAATGTTTTGGCCTGTAGCTCTGCCCCGAAAGAGTCACATTAAGGCTGCTGCTAAGATGAGAGCTGTGAAACAAGAGAAAGAATATAATTATAATTTTAGTTCCGATTCAATGAAGGATCCTCATTTGCCAGAAAAAAGTGAAGTTTCCAGCAATTTCATGAAGATAATAGTTGGGACAGATAATGAAAAATCTGTCGTACATACACGTGTGGTTACAGCAACAGCATTGGGCATTTTGGCATCCAAGTTACCTGAACCATCATTGCAATTTGTTTTTGATCCATTATGGAAGGACCTCACCTCATTATCAGGTGTCCAGCGACAGGTAAAATTGTGATTTAAAAGAACTGTTTTATTTTCATCCCAAATGAATTGTAAACCAAAAATGGATCTTTTCAGGTTGCCTCAATGGTTCTCGTTGCTTGGTTCAGAGAACTGAAAATCAGAGGCCCCACGGCAATGCATGCAAGTATGATTGGCTTTGTCAACCAATTTAGACAACGGCTGTTGGATTTGTTAGCTTGCTCTGATCCTTCATTTCCAACAAAAGACTCACTTCTTCCTTATTTGGAGCTTTCTAGAACTTATGCAAAGATGCGTAGTGAGGCCAGTCTATTATTCCATGCTGTCAACTCGTCTGGCATGTTTGATAGCATATCGTCCACAACTAACATTAATCTGGATACCATCAGCATAGATGATGCAATCAACTTTGCATCAAAAATTTCATTATCAGGTGATCGTTCAGCTAGAGAGGAAACTTTAGAAAGACAGGTTCTTGATGATTTAGAGTCGTCAAAGCAACGTCTTTTGTCAACTTCAGGATATTTAAAATGTGTTCAGGTATTGTGTTGGAGAAACATTTCTTTTTGATCCATTTACACTTTCTTGTAATTGCTTATCCTATTTCCAATGCGTGGGCTCTCTTTGGCAAAAAATCTACTGATCTCATCTTGATGCAGCATTATGGTTTATTCTGTATCACTTTTCTTTCCCTTTTCTGTATTTGGTGGAGGAACATGAACTTCTGGATTTTATTTTATTATGTTTCTTGTTTTATGCTTTATCAGGGCAACTTGCATGTTACCGTGTCAGCCTTACTTGCTGCTGCAGTTGTCTGGATGTCTGAGCTACCCCCTAGATTAAATCCAATCATTTTGCCTTTGATGGCTGCTGTCAAAAGAGAACAGGTAATGTCATTACAATTTCCTGGCTTGAAAAAAATTAACTGTTTGTATTTTTGCTAATACTGTTTCTTTTTTCTGAAGGAGGAAATACTGCAACAGAAGGCAGCAGAAGCATTAGCAGAGCTTGTTTGGCACTGTGTGGCTCGTAAGCCTAGTCCAAATGACAAGTTAATTAAGAATCTTTGCAGTTCGACTTGCATGGATCCCTGTGAAACACCCCAAGCTGCTCTTATTTGTTCGACAGAGATAATTGAAGATCAAGATCTTCTTTCTTTTGGAAAAGCTACTAGTATTCAGAAGACAAAGGCTCAATTGCTATCTGCTGGCGAAGACCGTTCAAAGGTTGAAGGTTTCATAAGCAGACGTGGGTCAGAGCTTGCATTGAAGCATCTATGTGAAAGATTTGGTGGTTCATTATTTGATAAACTTCCTAAACTGTGGGATTGCCTTACCGAGTTTCTAAAGCCCAGTAGTGTGGAAGGGCACCTGCCTACAAGTGAATGCAAGATGATCGAATCAATTGACAGTGTCAAGGATCTGCAAGCCTTGATCAATAATATCCAGGTTATTTTTCTTCCATTTTATCTGGTTTTATATTCTTTGTAGTTTATACTTTGGATGTAAACTTTGCCTATTACAAAAGGTCCAAAACTTTTTTTAGCTCTTTAATGGAGGATGATCATGCTGCTAAATATCCTAATACTTAATTGGCCTTCCTGATTCTGTAATATAAAATGCAACCCGTTCCTACATACTTTAATAAATTTTACTGTTAATTGTATTTGAATGTTGTGTTTAGATTTGATGTGTATAATGCTGTAGAATGCAGTTCATGTCTGTGTGTGTAAGCAGATACCTGTCTGGTGGGCAGGCATGAGCATGCATGCAGGTGCGGGTTGGCAGGCTGGCATGAGCATGCATGTGGGTGTGCAGGTGGATGGGCAGGCATGAGCATGCATGTGTGCGCATGAGTGTTGGTGTGGGTGAACCTATTCATTTGTACTGGTTGTTTTGTGTGGATAAAATCCAATCTAAATATCAATCTTGCTATCACTATCCAAAATCATTCTGAGGAGACCCATGTGAACACACCATTTGTGTAAAAGATTAAAAAATCTCTTTTTGAGAAAGTGAAAGGTCAGGACTATTTTGAGCATACCACTCCTTGGACATTATGCATACAAGACCTGGACCAATTTATGCCCCTTTATGTGTAAATGGTAAAACTATTTACCTTTTCCAAGTATCCAAACTTAGTCTACGGGGAAACAATGTTAGTCTAGATGGAAGTTTCCAATGAAGATTTTTTGGGTCATAGGTAAATGTACGGTGACAAATCTTATGATAAATTACATATCTCCAAATGTCATGGTAGAGTTTTGCTCAATTATTCCATTTATGTATAATTGTTAGTTGTTTTGTTTATTATCAACAGAATGTTGATGCCACCAAATTTTATCATTGAAAGACCATGAGCTGACTGGAATTTTTCTAAAACCTCACAATTTGTGCAGGATTTTTGTATTGGCTAAGATAGACCTTCCAAGAGTTAGAAGTTTATCCAGGTGTCGCCATTTTCAGGATTCTAGGCTTGTGGCAACAACATTTAGTTGTGAAAGTAGGCGATATGTGTGTGCCTTTGTTTAAGGATGGCTGAGGATTAATTAATTGGTTTGTTTTCATTTGAGACATGATGAGAGGCTTCTGTGAGCAGAATTAAGCTCATTGACCAGAATTTAATGAAATTGGTGAATTTCTGTTCTAAAATCTTTCCTATGAGAACCCAGAAGAGGCCTAAGGTTCATCTAAAGGTGATTGTAGGTTGCACATGGCATCACAATTACGATAATCATATGATCAGGAGTTTTGCAATGTGAAGGACATACTGAACCAGAAATACGAGTAAACATAGGGGCAATACATGCTGATCATCTGATTGTGATTTGTGTGTTGTCTACAAAGTGGACCCATCAACTGATGATCTAGGAAGATATATGAGGGAACTTAAGGTATGCTAATTTCCTTCACATTGATAATATTGGTGATTTATTACTGATAAATATTGGTGGTTGGAACCTGTTTCATTTGATGCCATTAATACATTAGAAATAGTTAATGTGGATATTTTTCTTATTTTGAATCGATTTGAGAAATTAGGATCATATGATTTATTTGGAGATTCGACTTACATTGCTATAGTTAATGTAGATATTTTTCTTATTTCCAATCTATTTGAGAAATTAGGATCATATAATTTATTTGGAGATTTGACTTACACTGCTTGATTAGATTCAGATTGCTCTGATTGCACGCATAAAATAGATTTGGGTCTCTAATAATATATTTTCACAGAACAAGAGCAATTTGGTTTGAGAAATGTGTACCCAAATTGAACTTGGAGAAAATAGGGCCGAATAAAGAAATTTTCTAGATTACTTGATGAGGCCCAAATTTCTCTAGTTAGATAAATGAAATGAAGATTATGACTGTAGATCTAAAGCTTCTAAACAAAATAATATAATAAATTTATGAGAAATGAATCACTGGGGAAATAGGGTATAATTTGGTTAAATTCCAAATTACTTTATTTGGTCCAAAGTTCTTTAACTCTGTATGGTCATGGGTTTCTTATGAAAAAGATTTGTGCAATCAAACTGTTGATCATTGATCAATTTAGCTTAATTTCAAATTTGAAGAAAATAGTGTTGGTTTGAGGAAAACTTCAAATCTCTCAATTGGACACTATCAGCTTGCAATTGAGGACTTAAAAATTTCAGATTAATCCAACTGACTTGTTGAGATAATTTTGTGTATTTAATGTATAAAAGAACTAAACTAACACATTGAGAATAATTATCATTAATTTCTACTTTTAAGTTAGCTTTTGTTTATGATGTTCTAATTTGAGATGTAACTTGGGATTATATGGATATTAATCTAAATTTTGGTATATTTGCTGGCTGTTTTGCTCGTAGTTGTGATGCAGTTTTCCTGTCTATTTTCATATACTGATAAACTGTGATAACTTAATGTGATGTTGTTGATTGTAAATGCATATTTGTATTTATCATTATCTATCCTTGAATTTCATTGGCGTAGTGATATATCTCCAATCTGCAGTAAATATCGAACATTGAGGTATCCAAGCACAAGATTGCTCATTCCTATTATAGTTGCAACGTTTCCAAATCAACCATCTTATAAAAAAAGGAAAACAATAAATAAAAACTAGGGATCCTGTCATATGCTTCTGAACATCTGTTATTTTTCAGGTTTTACGTTCTATTACACCGATGGTGGATGAGGCGTTGAGGCCCAAATTACTCGAACTTCTTCCATGCATCTTTGCATGTGTACGCCATCATCATGTTGCTGTTAGATTAATTGCTTCACGATGTATTGCATCAATGGCCAGATCAATGACATCTAGTGTAATGGGAGCTGTAATTGAGAGAGTCATTCATATGTTGGGGGACTCGGAGTGTGTTCATTCGAGACAGGGTGCTGGCATGCTTGTGAATTTGCTTGTTCAAGGGTTGGGAGTAGAGCTGGTACCATATGCTCCTCTGCTGGTTGTTCCGCTACTGGGCTGCATGAGTGATAGTGATCATTCTGTCAGACAGAGTGTGACTCATAGTTTTGCTTCTCTTGTACCTCTTCTACCATTAGCAAGGGGGCTTTCACCACCAGTTGGATTAAGTGAAAAGTTATCTAGAAACTCTGAAGATGCAAAGTTTTTAGAACAATTACTCGATAACTCTCATATTGATGATTACAAGCTTTCTGCTGAGTTAAAAGTGACACTCAGAAGGTATGTCCAATAGTTCTGCTACTTAGGCTCACTAGCATATTACTTCTGTGCTGTTGTTACAATTCTACCTCCAATGGTCTCATTGCATGCAGTTGTACCATCATTCTTTAATGTGGTTGGTTAGGTACTTACCATCTTTGGGAGAGAACGTCCTCACAAAACATGCTTGTAAGTACTGAAATTAAAAATGCCTACACAAACATATAATGGGAAGAAAAGGACCACACTGATGTGTTCATTTATGGAAGGTGCAGTGCATGCACACATACAGCTGAATTTTGAAAGCTAGAAGTAAGGAATCAAAGATTTTCTTAAAGTGAAAAATTATAACCGTTTTATATTCTATATGATAAATTACAACCATGTTCTATGCTTTTTAAATTTTCTTTCAAATCGGTTATTTTACAGAAATTTGTGATGATGTTTGGCCATTTAACTGATGATTTTCATTTGGTACCTCTAGGTATCAACAAGAGGGTGTAAATTGGTTGTCTTTCCTGAAACGGTTCAAGCTTCATGGAATTCTATGTGATGATATGGGGCTTGGCAAAACACTTCAGGCATCTGCAATTATGGCATCTGACATTGTAGAGCGGCGTGCTTCCAACAATGGCAAAGACCCTCTTTCTTTAATAATTTGTCCATCAACATTGGTTGGACACTGGGTTTATGAAATAGAGAAGTACATTGATGTATCTGTGTTGGCTTCTCTCCAGTATGTTGGTTCTGCACAAGAGCGCAATTCACTGCGGGACCAGTTTGAAAAGTATAATGTCATCATAACATCATATGATATTATCCGTAAAGATATTGATTACCTTGGGAAGCTTGTTTGGAATTATTGCATTTTAGATGAGGGACATATCATCAAGAATTCCAAGTCCAAAATCACGAATGCTGTAAAACATTTGAAAGCAGAGCACCGCCTTATCCTGAGCGGGACTCCAATTCAGGTTGGTTATTGACGTTTTTTCCCCTATCTCTTTTCCTTTTTTTTAAAGCTCCATATAGCGTTCTTTTCTTTGAGATTCATTTAAGCTGATTAATCATTTACCTATATGGTGGACATCTTGCAGAATAATGTGCTGGAATTGTGGTCCCTGTTTGACTTTCTTATGCCAGGTTTTCTTGGGACAGAGAGGCAGGTAAGATTCACTTCTCCAAATTCTACATCCTTTTGATTGTCCAGATTGTCCAACTACTTGCAACCATATTGGCTCACCCAAAGAAGTGAAAGCTGATACAGGAGCCATTATAGTCTGATTCTCATCTCAACTTATCACCATTAACTACGTGAATCTTATTCCCCCATGCTTCTTTATAAATTATAATGGTTAATATTTCAATGAAACCATTCCATTGAAATTTCAAAAGAATCTCTTTATTTTTGGTAGCCAAGAATAACTGGACGAAACGTAATCCAACCATCATACTTAACATCGCTTGTTCAGCTAGAAACATAAAGATCATCCAATAAAAAAACTCAGGTGGGTGCAAAATTAGAATAATTTGAGAGTGAATATGCACCCTTTAAAATTCTTTCATTGCTTTTGGGACCACAGTTATATAACTAGGTATCCATATCTTTGATAGCCTTCCTCTTATATGGATGCATGATTCTACAGAATTTTAT
This sequence comes from Pouteria campechiana, assembly GCA_036873735.1. NCBI lineage: Eukaryota > Viridiplantae > Streptophyta > Magnoliopsida > Ericales > Sapotaceae > Pouteria > Pouteria campechiana. The sequence continues at coordinate 70,365 of JAYJMB010025623.1, forward strand.
TGCATCATGACTAGTGTATAGTGATCTAAGTATGTTTCATAATTAACACATGATTTAGTGCATTTTCAAATAGTGTGGCCCTCAAAGGTCACTCATGAAAATGATTTCTAGTACTTTAGGTAAGAGAATAGTGCCAATTATAATGGTCAGATTGGATTTCTTCTAATCATCCATGGTCAGCTTAAAAATGGAGAGGTTCCTTTAAAATTTCAATGGAACGGTTTCATTGAACTATTATCCAATGATCATTATCGTCATTTTATTTTACCTTGAATCCTAATCCTATAACCTCCATTAAGTACCCTTAGGTGTTCTTTTAGCTCTTAGAGCCTCACTTCGAAGAACATATATGATATGTTCATGTTTTGTTCTTTGTAGTACATGGCTAAACCATTTGTGTCTACATATCTTACTTCCGGAGACTACTTCATCTTGCCACATATTCACTTCAACATTCTCTTTTCAATTGTAACTTAACATTTTTCCACAAAGCATTTTTGGATTTTTAGCTGCCCTGTAAAAGCTCTCTTTTTTCCTTTGGTAAATCCAAGAGCTATATCTTTACTTATCTTCACTTGACATCAATTCTATGTTCTACGTATATGTCTGTTTCAGTTACATTAATGGATTATCAACCAATATCTTAAAAAGGGGTCATAGGTGGGCAGATCAGGGTTGATAATCTTAACTAAATCATTATTACTTGTTCTATAATTTCTGAGATGGCAATACACACATGCACCACCATTTTGTGGCACTATAGGTTGTCTGCACACAAGCATACTGATCTTGTGGCGTCTCCCACAGTTCCAAGCAACTTACGGAAAACCATTGCAAGCAGCTAAAGATCCTAAACCTTCTCCAAAGGATGCTGAAGCAGGAGCTCTTGCTATGGAAGCATTGCATAAGCAGGTTTTATTTTTTATTTACTGTAGTGATTTTTTTTTGCAGTGTCATGTATTTGTTTAATTCCTAATGTATCTCTAGTAAACTGCCAACAGGTTATGCCCTTCCTCCTTCGTCGAACAAAAGATGAGGTTTTGTCTGATCTGCCAGAGAAGATTATTCAAGACAGATACTGCGATCTGAGCCCTGTCCAGCTAAAGCTTTATGAGCAATTCTCTAGTTCAGATGCCAAAAATGAAATATCATCCTTAATAAATGGACAAGGGAACGTAATTTCAGCAGATGATATGGGTTCTTCACCAAAAGCATCTTCACATGTTTTTCAGGTAATTTGGTCAGTGTGCTCAGAAGAAATCTCAGCTGATTGTTGTTCCTCTAATGCAATCTAACCCCCTTTGCAATTTTAGGCACTTCAATACTTGCTAAAGCTTTGTAGTCATCCGTTGCTCGTTGTTGGTGAAAAACCTCCAGATTCCTTGAAAGTCACTTTATCTGAACTAATCCATGGTGGTACTGATGTTATAACGGAACTTCATGGACTCCATCACTCCCCCAAATTGGTTGCTCTTCAGGAGATACTGGAAGAGTGTGGAATAGGGGTGGATGCATCAAATGCTGACAGTGCCATTGGTGTTGGCCAGCATCGAGTTCTGATCTTTGCTCAACATAAAGTACTTTTCCTCTGTTCTCATTCTCATAAAAAAAAAAAAGTTCTAATTTGATGTTTTTCATATGCTCCTGGCTCTAACTATTTCTTTTTGTTGATTGTTTGTTGATTGTACCTCATGCAGTCCTTTCTTGACATTATTGAAAAAGATTTATTCCAAACTCACATGAAAAGGTGAGTTAATTAGCATAGCCTCAACATTCTGGTGTACATATTAGAAACTTGCCTACTTACACATTGTTATTGCTTGCATGCCATGAAATTGAACAAATATGATGATGATGATTATGCTCATGAAAAAAATGTTTAGTGGTCATGAGGAAAGATAGGAAAATACTTGACCTTAGCAAGGACATTAACCATGATGGACAATAAAGCTGACCATACTTCAGTGGAAATGACATTAAATGATGATTATGATGATGGGTCATCATTTTTGTTGTCATCATCAAATAAAGGGCAAGGCTTTTATTAGCCATCTCTCTTTATACCCTATCCAAACAACCCCCTAATGTTATCCTCTGTAATCACCTACCTGATGGAGCGTTACCATGCATGCATTTTTTTTTCCATTTTCTTTTTGTGATGTCTTAATTTTTAAAAATGTATATATCTGTGCTTTATTATTCCATGAAATTCCATTTAAAGTTCAAAGCTTTTGCATATATTTTCCCAACTTCATGATGCTTTTTTATGCATTGGTGATAACATTGTTGATGTAATACATGTTTCAGCATCCCCTGTCAGCAATACTTGTGATGATATACATATTATTAAGACTGCTTGAAGCTAGGTATTTCTCTTAGCAGCCTGAATACATTCATTCTGGTGAAGCATTAAAGTTATGCTTAATTAGAGGTTGCAAATTTTCGAAAAAAGCAAGCAAGTTGGAAGTCGTGGGTGAATAGAACAAAACAGCTTAATTGAGGTTAAGGTAGAAGGGCAAAAATCCTGAGAAGCAAACCATCCCCAAAGAGTTTGCAGTGCCATTCCTTTTAAATGTCTTTTCTGGAATGCTAAAGAATGCTGATAATTTCCTAAATTTTCTGAAAATTCATAAATGATGGCGGTAATTTTTCTTCTACTTTTTGCACTCCTTGGCTGTTAATTAATCACCTTCGTTTAAGCATTTTTTCACCTTTGCTTAGAAGCACATGTGAGTATATATACAATCTTCTATTGCCTTTGTTTTACATACCAGTTTATCTGTTCGCATATTCATGCCAATGCAGTGTCACATACTTGCGGCTGGATGGCTCGGTTGAACCTGTAAAGCGTTTTGAAATTGTGAAATCTTTTAATTCAGACCCTACAATTGATGTCCTCCTCCTCACAACACATGGTTAGTTTTTAAGTATTTTAATTGCAGTTTTAATCAAATGAATGGAAGGCTCATGCATCTAAATTTTTCAGTTGGTGGATTGGGTTTGAATCTGACCTCAGCTGACACACTTGTTTTCATGGAGCATGACTGGAATCCAATGAGAGATCACCAGGTATTTTGAATTTTTGAATGGGCTTGGATAGATTTCATATTGTTGCAATTGATTGCAGTGTGTCACATGCTGCAGGCTGTTCTATTCTATTTTGTCTGCTAGGAATGTGATTTTCAGTGCTTGTAAAATACTTTTCTATTAGTGATGTCTTTTTGGTTGAAATATTGGGCTTTCCATTATAAATCTGTATCTTTGACCGTCCTGATTTTATTGAGGGTATTCAAAGTGTTAAATTTTTTATTTATTTTCGTGGATCATGAAAAGCTGCCTGGAGTAAGTGTGGCTGTCTGTGCTTGGTTGCCTCAGCATGAGCAGGCATGCGCATGCACATATGCATGTACATACATGTGTGGGCTGTACCAAATGAGGCTTTTTATCTGATTTCCATGAAAATTAGACTCCCATTTTTAGTCATTGGCTGGATGCTGTGCTTCCTATTGTATAATGTCTGTGTATTGCAAATGCTATCAGCTTAGCTAGTGGGGTTTTGTGTGAACTTTTTCAGGGGTTCTATTGACACCTATTGGCTGGATTCCTTGGTGCTTATCATTTCAGGTGCATGGCCCAAAAATTGTTTTCTGTCAGTGATAAGCATACAATGTATCAAGAATTCTGGTTTTATCCTTGACATGGTAGGGCCCACTTAAAGACACTTGGATCTTCATTGAGATCCATCTTGCGTATGCCACAATGATAGATTCTTGCAGGTTTTAGGATGAAATCCAGTAAGGGAGATCTCTAGCCATGGAGGCTGATCTTTCAGCAAATGTACTTGAACAGAAATCTGTCCAGTTCTAGGCATCCATCACAGGGCTTGAAGTGAGTGGATATTTGCTTTAGTTAATGAGGGTCTTTGGAAATGCACTTGAATGGCTTGTAAATTGCAAGGATATTAGTCTCAATGTTTCCTAAATTATAGTATAGAAGATTACAGGTGGGATCACGACCTCTATTACTACCTTAATTGCCATATTAGAAGTCCAACTGATCTCGAAAACGTACAAAATATTCTAAGCAACCAAAACAGACTTGGCCAACTGCTGATTGGGTGCACATTACTGGAGAGCTAGGTTGCCAACTCAGACCTGGCATTCAATGCTTTCAAATGTGTTCAAGGTCTGTAGGAACCAGACCTATCATCCATTGTTCTTTTATCACTTAATTCCCCAATTTGTACATAAACCACCAATTTAATGCCGTTTCATATTTTCATGTATATTATTGCTTAGCATGTCAAATGCCCATTTTGTTACGCTTTTGCAGCATATGCCAGGAGCATCTCCCTCAGTTTAGGGTTCTTGAGATATATAACTCTGTTTTATATTATCAATTTAGTGTTGTGAATTCGATGGTGGGTGGTTATTCATTTTAAACAGCAAAGTGTCCGTTTAAGCTGGGATTTATATGTTCCTTGTTGCTGGAGGCATTTGCTCTGTTACTAATTGGTATCTTTCTCTGATGTTGAGATAAAATAGCCACTTTTTTTGTATTTGGTAGATGCATTTATTTTTTGTTTCCTTGTTTCTTTCTGGGGTACAAATCCCTTTCCTACTAGTTGCAGCAATTGCTAGGCATTTTGGCAACAGCAACTAAAACATACAACTAGGCATTCTGGATCAAGCATGGTGAGCCTTTATGCTAATCAATGCCCTAATCCACAGTTCATACACCTATGTCCTCCACTGACTAATAGTGAATTATTTCTTTCATTTTAGAACATGTTGAAGTGGTGTTAAAACAACATGATTACTATGGTGTAAGAAAAAGGCTATAGGGAAAAGTACCCTCTCTCTTAAGTACCTATAATGTGCCCAAGTTTCAAACTTGTCTGTCAATTCCTGATAAAAAATTAGATGTGAAAAGGGTTGATGATTGGATCTGTGAGGACCTTTGGCTATAATGGCAATTCTTGTTTCATGTCCAAAACAGCTTGAGGGCTTCATTTCTTATATAGGCATTTGTTAGAATCCATGATGTATTAATATCTATAAATATATATATATATATATTTAATAAATCACACCTGGAAACTATAGGAACTCATATAGGCGGGCTCTCTGGAGTTTAGTGCATGAGGATCACACCTAGTGCCTCGGGATGCAAGTTTTCATTTTCTGTTATATCCTTGCAGAAAATCTGTTAGAAACAGTTGTCGGATCCTTTAATTTTGTGTTACTAGCTTAAATGTTTACACCTAACAACCTGAGAAGTGGTGTTATAAGCTTGGCACCCTCTTATAAGACTCGGCAGCTATTGTTCCTATTTATTGAGTTTCCATAGAATCAAATGCTAGCTTGTGACTCCATTCTTCTACTGTCCTTTGCAATTGCTTTCTATTATAGCAAATTTTATAGTTTTGCACATTCCTTGCATGAATGATTCATTTTCCAGTCAATGAAAGACTCTTGGATGCTGTGTTTTCTTCTTCATTTCCCTTGAAACTGTCCACCTGATCACAATTACTGTTTGATCCTATTGAAATGGAGAATATTTTTTTTTTCCAATTTCTGACCAACATGGCCTTTTCATAGCTGCATATATGTGCTATGCATTTTGAATGACTGATTCCAAAAATCAGCTATTGACATACTATTTATCCTTTGGCTTGTGGTTTAAATATGTGAGATTGTCTGAAATGCCCACCAATTTCTCTTATGCTGATTGTCTATGATGTGGGCAGGCAATGGACAGAGCACATAGGCTTGGCCAGAAAAAGGTGGTAAATGTCCATCGTCTAATCATGAGGGGAACATTGGAAGAGAAAGTTATGAGCCTACAAAGATTCAAGGTGTCTGTTGCTAATGCCATCATCAATGCAGAGAATGCCAGTCTGAAAACCATGAATACTGATCAGTTGCTTGATTTATTCACCCCTGCGCAGACCAGCAAAAAGGTATCAGTCTAATGGCCTCTTTCTCATATAAACCCAGGCAGTAGCATCCATGATTTTTTTATTTATTAATTTTTTGCCCTTTTTCCTAAATTCTCTTCATTCCAAAAGCTTCTACAAATTTCATATAGCTGACCACAATACCTGGGACAAGACATGGATAATGATGACAATAACAAGCTTCCCCAACTTTCACTGAATTTGAAAACATGTAGGGTCCCCAACTGTAGTACACATTTGGACCAATGCTGCCTGTGGAGATACCATAGGTGTTGCTCTCACTGAATCTAGAACTAGAAGAAGTGGTTAGCAAGTTGTGGGAATCATTCTTAGTTAATTAAATAGCACGTGATGGGAGATTGATTCAATAATTGTTGCCCCTTCTACTAAAGCATTTGTTTGTTGAATATAGATATGCTTATTTAACTATTTGTTTAACGTTTCTCCAGACAGACGGCAGTTGCATCGGAAATCAGTTCAACTGATATCCTACCTTCTGGCCAAATTAAATTGAATTCATGTAATATTTACCAAAGGTGCATGAGATAGGGGTCTAGGATTCCCTAAGTTGCATAATATTTG
>JAYJMB010025624.1:0-38923 GCA_036873735.1 Pouteria campechiana
GGAAGCTCGGATTTGGAGCTTTTCCCAAAAGCTCTACGTGCAAACGCGCTTTCTGTAAGTGCTTAAAAGCCACCGCCGGGCCAAACAGGCCCTTAGTTGGTAGGCTGGAGCGTGGAGGCCTAGTTCCTATCTAGACGATGGCGATTGGTAGTGATACTTCAATGGACATGTGGCATGATCGAAGCTATTGATTTGTTTTTGATGTATTTTCTCATCAAAAGGTCGGATTTGGGTAAATAAATAGTCCATTTCCATATTTTTAATATTCTAGATCCATTGGTACAATCACATGATGCATTTGAAATTAATTATATATTTTTATATAGACAACTATATTAAATGGCCATTTTATTTAAGATGTTTAATTATTATGTGATAAATTTTGAGTAACATGCATGTATATAGGAGTATGTTATGCTTGTATGCTCCAACTTGCAATTAATCAAGAAAACTATATTTTGATGATTAACAAAACCATAATGGCAAATGGCATGAGTATTATAGGGCTAATGAATTTACAAAGTGTAGAAAAAATCCTAAGAATAGATGACAATCAATTACCAGCCACCTAGTAAATTCGCTTGCGGCCGCAGCCAATTGCTAACCATCGAAAGCATTTACCTATGGGGCTCCAACATGACCTTAAGTCACTAGACTCTGGTAGCCGCATATTAATATCGTTTGTGATATCGCAGCCAAGTACCCTAATCACCTAGAAACCGCCTAGGATACTCCAAAAACATGCCCTTGGAGAAGGCATAGCCAAATGAGAGGCGTCTGAGCATATCACTTGCCAACATAAAGTTAGAAACACCTGGAATGCCTACCAAATTGCTTGAGGAGCACAACCAAATACCCCAGCGGCCTAGGATTCACCTGCCATTTGTTAGCAACTTGGTTTAAGGGTTTTTCAAGAAGATAGGCATTAGCCCATATTGATGTTACCTTTCAATCCGCTTGCAGATGGTAGCCGAACATCGCAACCTCTTGCTATGTGCCTGATGACTGTAATGGTCAAAATTTTCAAACATTCCAATGCATTAAATGAACCCCAACTACCTCTAATTGTTGGATTTTAAGAAAATCTTTAAAAGGAGTAATAAAGGAACATTAAAGAAGAAGTTACAAGCATTCATTGAGCCATAACTCTCAAATTATCTAGCAACTCAAGCCATAAAGTTCTCATTTCCATAAATTCAACATTCAAGGCTTTCACCAACAAGAAAGGAAGACTACACCGCATTAAATCATGTTCTTAAGAATTTAAAATTTCCCCCTGTACTTCAAAGGAACACTACAAAAAGTGTAAATCTTTTCTTTCTCATCTTACTTTAGCTACTTGTCTTGAGTTGGCATTGGAGACCAAGCTCAAGAAGAACACGTTGAATTATTGGAGGGGCAACTCACAATCATCTTGTTAGCTGTATTCATGCCCCCTAGAGCTGAAATCTAAAAGAGTGCTATGACACTAGATAGTATTTGAAATTGAGTTAGTGAAACCCAAGAAATAAGGGTTGAAAGAGTGGAATAAAGAAATTATCTAGAACCATTATATATTGCACCAACTATTTATGGTTGGTTATATTGCTTTATTCTTATTATTTAACTGCAAACAATTTGAAAAAAGGGATTTAAATCAATAGAGGTCAAAGTTAGAAAATTTTAGAAATCCAATTACCCATTCCCTCCTGGGTTTAGCCTAACTAAGGGACTAACAATGTTATACATGATGATTCAAGGTAAATGAGCATATTATAAATAACTTGCACACTAAGTTTGTGACTTATAGTTATTTATTTTATGTTTTTAAAAGAAAATGCAGGTCAGTGTGGCTAAAAGAAAAGAAAGGAAAACATGAACTTATGTTGTACCTAATTTAATTTACGATAGGTTATTTCTGAGACTTAATACTATGAAATGTAATAAGTTAACTTTAAACTCTTTGTGAAGTGATAAGTAATATCTAAAGGAATTTTCATTTTTTTCCTATATGTGATTGATGTTGGGAAGTTGATTCTTAGACCCAAAATTCACATAGTGGTGTTATTTATTGGCCCCAAAAGGTAGGGTGTATTACAACACTGAAATCCAAATGGTGTGAGAAAAATAAGTGGTTGTGCAAGTGTAGAAAATATAAGGCAATGAAAACATACAAGCATAGAAATAATGAAGATACAAGGATCATAATGGTTCGGGCCTTCGTGGCTCCTACTCCACTCTACAAGGTTTTCTCAACCTTAGATTTTACTATACCTCACATTTGATTTCCTGAGCTAACCAAGAACTCATACATTGATTTTATTGAGCTCACCAAAAACTTAGACTATTGGTTTTTATGAGCTTGCTAACAACTCATACAATGATGGTTTTATCAAACTTACCACCAACTCATACAATCTAGTTTCTCAAGAGCTTACCAACAACTCTCTAATTTAGTTTCCTAGAGCTAACCAAAAACTCTTACAAATGTGTACGATGGAATGCCTCTAATATAGACTAATGGGTACATATAGTCAAAGCTCAAACAATTATAAAAGATACAACAATAAAGTACATTATAGTGAATTCGAACTCCTTTGAAGTGGTATTGAAGATCTTTAATCTTGGCAACAACCTGGAGTGAAGACACTTGTGAAACTTGAATGAGTTTCTTGTAGTTTTATTCTAATTTAGAACTTAAAACCCTTAAGCATCTTGTTTTTCTTCAATGGATTGTCTATTTATACAATCCAGAGAGGTTATGAATTGTTTAGGAGAAGATCATTGTGAAATGAAGCTTTTACAAAGCATTAACTTTTGAATATTTGAAAATAATATTTTTTACTATAGCAGTTACTGTAGCTACGTCTGAAGTTAAGTTTTCAAACATGAAGTTGATTTTCAGACTTGAACTATAAGTTTAAAAATCACTATAGCAGTTACTATAGCAGATCACTATAGTACTTGTGAAAACAGTCATGTTTGAAAATGCTTTGCTATGTCCAAAAATGAATTTCAAACTTACTGTAGTAGTTCACTATAGCAATCGCGAACAGCTTTGTCCGGAATTACATGTTCAAAATTAGTTACTATGTCCAAACTTTTTGTTCAAAGTTACTATAGCTACTGCTGCAGCAAATCACCATAGTAGTTACTATAGCAATCGTGAACAATGTTGTTTCTTCTTTTGTTTTATAAAATCTTAACAAAATATCATTAGCGAAATTCAAGTCATAAACAAGTTTTGTAAATCATTAAGAGAAAATGCTTCAGGTCAACATTATTTTGGGTCTAGGGTGTTACAGATGGTAATAGAGTAATCACATGTAATGTAGGAGGTAAAGATTAAGAGAAGTATATATATATATATATATATATTTAAACTAAGAAGATTAAATTATTCTAAGTAATTAAGGTCTAATGAAGGTTAGGAAAATAATTCATGAAGTTAAATATATATTTAAACTAAGAAGATTAAATTATTCTAAGTAATTAAGGTCTCATGAAGGTTAGGAAAATAATTCATGAAGTTAAATCCTACCATAACTTATGAAGTTACCATTGGAGGTAACAAGTGAACATTTTCTTTTTTACAAAAGCAATGGAGATGAAAGGAATAGAAAGCTCAACTGTAAAATGGCTAGCGAAGGCAAGAGGCATAAGACATAAACTCATTATCAGTGAATGCTTGAATAAGTTAGAAGAATCATGGAAGACTTGTGTCAAAGATACTAGTAAATGTCTACAAGCTTTAACTAACAACATTCAAATCCTAAAACTTATGTTAGAAATAGTCTTTAATTCATCACAAATGGACCAAGTTTTTCAAAAACGTTTGCCACATCTAGTAGCAGAATCACCCTAATAAAATATAAAACCACAAAAGAGGACAATTGTGTGTAAGAAGCCAAGACTGGTATCACCCTTACGCCTCAAGAAAGTGGAAGCCTTTCTTAAAAGGCATAAGGGTAAAGGAACCTCCAAAGACATGCCTTTAGAAGTTAAGATGGAAGAGGTTATTAAAGAACAACCTATGAAGAAGGATTAGGAGGAAATGTTTATGGAATTGAAGGACAAAGAGAAGTCTCTCAAGTTATAAGTGCAAGAGAAAATGGTTCTAGAAGCACAATAATTGAACCAAGAAATGACTCAACCAGTAGGATCTCTAGTCAAAATACCAAGGCAAGTAAAAATCAATGAAGAAGAGACTTCCTTTATAAAGAACCCTTCAAAAGAAAATCAAAGGATAAAGGGAAAAGGTTTGCAGAACCTAAGAAGCCGCTTGAAGTGACAATAATGAAGAGACATCATGCACCATTGTGATTTTTAGGTTTTGTTAGATGTGAAATCTGCAAATGTTATTATTGTCCTGGGCAATGTAAGTTGCCTAGAGCATGTATTGAATGTGCCAAGGTGGGACATTAGGCTAAAGATTGTCTCAATAGTACAGCTTGTTATGAGTATGGGGTTTCTAGGCATAGGATCAAATATTATTCTTAGAGACTTGCAAATAAAAAATGATTTATTTTATTTATTATTTCTTTAGTAATTAAGTTTTTTATGCCATATGATGTAATAAAATGTACCAACCATGTTATGATTAAGACTATTGCTAATTGTCTATGGCTTGTGTAAATGTGTTTATTTATTTGATTTATGTGTTAAATGATGTGTGATAATGAGAGTTCATTTTGCTTACACAGCAGCAAATGTAACCACACGTTCAAATGCACCTTCACCCTCAGGTGATGCAGGACCTAATCAAAGTCAAGCTAAGAAGAGAAAAGGACCAATTCTCATGGAGCATGTGATTGCCTAAGACCACTAAGAAAAAATTATATGCTATCTGGAACTTTTCAATATGAAACTTAATAATACACCACCCTGAAGTGTTGTGATAAAAGGTCAAGATGGTGGTGAAAGCATTACTAAACCTAAAGGAGAGGATGAGAGGTTAAATCAATTTATTGAGAAGTCTACAAAACAATAGTAGACAGAGCAAGATAAGCAAAATTAGAAGGATGCAGATGGACATGGAGATGACAACCACCATAAGTCTATAAGGGAGGGCATAGGCAAAATAGTGGGAAACTCTTATGAGAAAGAGAACATAGAAGAAAGTCACACTATGAGTGCCCAATGGATGACTAGAACCAAATCCCGCAAAACAAAAGTTTAGCGAGTGACAGTTGGGAAGGATGCAACTGCCTTCCAGCACCTAAATCCTCTGTCTTTCATAAGAGGTGATGGAGTGGCAAATAATGATTGATTTTCAAAGATATGTAAGCACCTAAATTTTCTATATTATCCTGGTGAATGGGAGTCTTAGAAGAGGGTCTTTGAAAGCAAAGGTGAAAATATCACTTGGGAAATTTTTATCAAATCTTCTTTGAGAAATACTTCCCACCCACTATCTACATTGTGACAACAAGAGAATTTATGACACTCAAGTAAGGTATATGAAAGTGGCTGAGTATGAAACCCAATTCTCCTCGATCAGGTTTGCTCCTAAATTGGCTTCTAGTGATGAGGCAAAGTGGCAAAAGTTTGAAGATGAATTGGCAAAGGGTATCAGAGGACATGTTATTTCCTATCAATGCCTTGGTGAAGTAGTGACTAAAGCTCTATGGATGAAATAGGAAGTAGAAGTGTTGGCTAAGGTCTTTGAGAAGCATAAAGGGGCACCTTGAGAAGAAGAGCCAAGCAATAAGAAACAATCATTATAGAGGATAGAAACACTGATTGGGTCAACCTTGAAAGGGAGAGGATATAGAAATCAAGGTCAATAAATGGATGGCAAGAAGAAACAATGCAACAAGTGCCACAAATGTCATAGTAGGATATGTTGAAAGGGGTATTTATTTCAAATGTACACAAGTGGGTTATTTGTCTAAGGATTGTTGTGGCATCATTACTTATTATAATTGTGGAGAAGCTGGTCACATCTCAATGTTTTGCCTTAATCTTAGATCTGTATAACCACAACAACAAAACCCTCCCAATTAGTCAATGAGTAGACCTCCTACTAATCATTACTAAGGAGGTCAGTGGCAAACAAGGAGACCTCAAGCCCAAGTCTATGCACTCAACCCCAGACAAGCTCAGACACTAGCAAGAGTAATAACAAGTGTAATTTACCTTTATGGTGTATATGCTTAAGTCATATTTGACACTGGTGCATATAGGTCATTCATTGATCTACATTGGTGCATGATCATGGGTTATGTTATACTCCCATGAAGGTAGATTTGTTGGTTATGTCACCGGCAGGAAGGGAATTGTTTTTGAATTTCATTTATTTGTTACACATGATTAAAATGTAAGGCTCTATTATGATAGTTGATCTCATGGTAATGATAATAAAAGATCTATATGTGATCCATGGAATGGATTAGCTAAGTAAATGGGTATCATGTATCAACCCCTGGACTTATAGACTCACGATCCAAACTTCAAACTAATCTAAGGCTATCTTTATAGGAAACTAGAGGAAGTTGCCTCATTTAGTGTCTATCATGCAAGCTCCAAAGATAGTAAGGTAGGGAGGCTTGTGCAAGGTTTCCTAATAGCATTCATGGCTATTAAGAGTCAAAAGGTGGAGATAGAAGAAATTCTAGTGATCTAAGAATTCCCATAAGTTTTTTCAAAAGACCTTCTAGAAATTGAATTTATTATTAACTTAGTCCTTGAGATAGGTCCATTTTTCAAAACTCCTTACCACATGTTCCAATCAAAATTGAAGGAGTTGAAGGAGAAATTGGAAGAATTGATTGAATTAGGTTTTATTTGCCCCAGTGTGTCTCCATGGGCAACATCGATTCTCTATGTTAAGAAGAAAGAAAGTAGTGTGAGACTTTGTATCAACAATTTAAAACTCAATAAGGTAACAATTAAGAACGAATATCTTCTTCCCCACATGAATTATCTATTCGATCAGTTACAAGGGGTGTTTATCTTTTCAAAGATAGATTTTCTATTTGGTTATTAGCAATTGAAAATAAGAAATTAATATGTAACAAAAACTGCTTTCCAAACATAGTATGGTCATTACAAATTTTTGGTGATTCCATTTGTATTAATGAATGCACTAACTACTTTCATGGATTTAATGAATTGGGTATTTTGTCAATTTTTAAAATGTTGTGTAGTGATATTCATCGATGATATATTGACATATTCTAAAGGAAGAGATGAATGTGAGCAATATTTGTGAGAAGTGTTACAAGTCATGAAGGAGAAATAATTATATGCTAAGTTGAAGAAATGTAAATTTTGGCTTGACTATGTTTCTTTCCTCAGACATGTAATCAGTGGAGAGGTATATCTGTAAACTTGGGTAAGGTAGGGGTAGTAGTTAGTTAGAAAAGACCTACTATAGTTACTGAGATCTGGAGTTTCCTGGGGGTGGTCAGATATTACAAATGATTTGTAGAAAAATTCTCATCCATTGCTATACCACTAACTAAACTAACATAGAAGAAAATCAAGTTTGTGTGGATGAATGGCCATGAGAGAAGTTTTCAAGAATTAAAAACTTGTTTAACTATAACACCAGTGTTGGCTTAACCAATAAGTGGTGAAAGCTATGTGGTGTACTATGATGCTTCTAGAAAAGGCCTTAGTTGCCTCGTCATACAACATAGTAGAGCAGTTTTCTTATGCCTCCCGACAATTAAAATTGTATGAACAAAACTATCCAATGCATGAACTTGAGTTAGTTTTAGTAGTGTTCACTCTCAAAATCTAGCAGCATTACTTATATGGTGAAAGAACAAAGATCTTTACAAATCACAAAAGTTTGAAGTACATCTTCTCATAGAAGAAATTAAACCTCTGATAGAGAAGGTGTCTTAAGTTGTTGAAGGAGTACAACATCACAATCCAATACCATCCTAGAAAGGAAAATGTGGTGGTGGATGCCTTAAGCCATGAGATGAGTGTAGAAGCAACAACTCTGACAACTAGGTAGTTACCATTGATGCGGCAAATGAAAGCTTTATAGTTGCAAGTGGTAACTCCAATGGAAGCTATTAAATTATGTGTGCTTCAAGTTCAATCCACCTTGATTGAATGAATAAAACAAACACAAAAACAATATCAGCTCACTAATGCTTTATAAAAGGTTGGTTTTACCTGAAGTAGAAGAGTTATGATGAGAACTTGAGGAAGCTCATTAGTTAAAATTTTCTATACATTCGGCAATAAAAAGATGTATGGAGATCTCAAACAAAGTTTCTGGTGGAAGTGCATGAAGGTAGAAATTCCTAAATTTCTAGCTTGGTGTTTAGTATGTCAATAAGTGAAAGCAAAATGTTAAAACATTGTTGGTTTATTGCAACCTTTAGAAGTTCTAGAGTGGAAGTGGGAACATGTTACTATGGACTTTGTCATAGCACCACCAAGGTCACAAGATCATTATGATGTTGTATGGGTTGTGGTTAATTGACTTACCAAATTACCTCACTTCTTACCCTATTTATTTAATTTTAGAATTGATCAAATGACTGAATTGTATTTATGAGAAATCATTAGATTGCATGGAGTCCCTATATCTATTATATCATACAGAGACTAATGATTTGTGTCTGAATTTTCACAAAAGTTACAAATTACAATAGGTACAAAATTGTATTTGAGTATGCTTATCATCCATAAATAGATGGCCAACTTGAAAATATAATTCAAACTTTAGAAGATCTGTTGCGAGCCTGTGCATTAGATTTTGCTCTATCATGGGAAGTCCACTTGGCAATGGCTAAATTTACATATAATAATAACTATCAAGCTAATATCGGTATGACACATTTTGAAGCTTTGTATAGAAAGAGGTATCGCACTCCTCTATATTGGTAAGAAGTCGGTGAAGGAAGAATACTAGGACCATAAATGATCCAAGAAGTTGCTAACACAGTAAAGATAATCAAGAAGTGATTGGTTGTGGCCTAGAATCGATAAAAGAAGTATGCATATGGCAAGCATTGGGATTTGCAGTTTGCAAATGGGGAACTTGTTTTCCTACAAGTTTCACCAACTTGTGAAGTTACTAAGTTTGGTATAAAATTGAAGTTAAATCCTAGATATGTTAGTTTGTTCAAGATTTTGGAAGTACTTGATGATGTAGTTTACTAATTGGCATTGCCTCTAATAATGTCTGGAGTCCATAATATCTTCCATATTTCTCAAATAAAAAAGTATGTGCCAGATCCTAATCCTGTTTTGTCAATGGACCAATATCCTGTGGAAAGTGATTTGACACATCTTGAACAACCAGTGCAAATACTAGATAAAATACAAAAATAACTGAAAGAAAGACTTATTAGGCATGTTCTGGTATAGTGAAGTAGCCATAGTAGAAAAGAGGCTACTTGGGAGCTTGAAACTGATATGAAAGAGTCCTTTCCTATAATATTTGATAATCTCTCTTAATTTGTGAATTTCAAGGATAATTTTCTTAGTGGGAAAGAATGAAATATGTTGTATTTGATTTTTTTTATTTTTTTTATTTTGTTTGATTAGTCAAACACAAACCATGAGTGCATGCCCACGTGGCATAGTTGACTTATTGACTATAAAATTTGGCATCATATGTAATACATTCCATTTTTTCAAAGAGAAAATAAGTAGCTCAGTGGTAAGAAGAATGTTTTGTTAGTCCCACTCACATGGTAGCCCAAGAGGAGGGGTGAATTAAGCTTTTAAAAATTATGGCCAAATAAAATTACTGTGCTAAAAGGAATGGAAAGCAAATCACATAGCACACAAATAATGGTATTTTTATAGTGGTTTAGCCCAACTTGATACCTACTCTACTCTCTAAGTCAATCTCTCTACTGCACTTAAGTTCCACTAACACTGATTGGTTTTCCCAAGCTCACAAACAAATTCTTACAAACTTTGGTTTTCAAAGCTCACCAACAAACTTTTACTCTCACCCATCAAGTCTCTTTACTTCTTGTAATTAATATTACAATAAGGAAGCCCCTTGCTTGCTATAATAAATAACAAAAAAAATTTATACAAAAATGTGCCTCTTACTTAGGCAGAGTATACAAAATTAAATGCAGAAGTAATAAATACAATATTTTTAAGCACAAGTATTTCAGACTCCAGAGAATATTACAGAAGAATATGCTTTGAATGTAATTTGGAATGTAGGGCAGTGGGGTTGAAAACGTTAGAAGAAAACTTTAACTCTTAGTAAATGCTCTTTGATCGCTTGTCTAACTATTGGAACGTCCCTATTAACTCCTTTTATATCAGAGTTCAATTTTTTCCTATTGTGGTGTGTGGCGAGTATTAAATGTGAGAGAACGTTCAAATTTCTGACTATTGAGTGTGTTCTCGCAGCTTCAGACCATCTGAAGTAAAGGCTTTAGCACATCTGGAACAACAGAGAATAGTCATGAGTGCTTCTTCAAAAACTCTGAAGTCATCACTATTTGACGTCATTATAGCTTTAGACCATCTGAAGTATACCTTCAACACGTTTGAAGTGACATAGAATTCTCAATTGCAAATGACTCAAACTGGCGCCTTAGAACAATGCTTCAATACATCTGAACTAAAGGATGTCCGGACTAACATGAATTACTTAGCAATGCACCTTTGAACTTCAACACTTTTGATGTTATCTTGGAAATGTTTGAAGTAAAACTTCATTACGTTTGAAGCTGGCCTTTGTAACATCCGAAGTTCAGGACTTAGCTATTTTTTGAACTTTTGCAAATTCTATCTTTAGTGACACATTGTGGGTATGTTTCAGCATGTCTGAAGAAAATCTTTAGGATTTCTAAAGTGGCATTAATCCTTCAGCATCTTGGCTTCATGCTTCAGCACATTTGACTTGGATTGCACACACTTCAGCATGTCTAAAGTGGAACTTCAACACATCTGAAGTGTTGCTAACACTTCAACACTAAGGCTTCGTGCTTCAACACTTCTAAAGTTGTCCTTTCAAATGTCTGAAGCAAATTTTACATCTTAACCTTGCCATTGACTTGGATATCACTTAAATCTACTAAATATACATTTCCACATTTTTTACCAAGTATTACAACTAAATTTGAACTATCTATTACAAAACATATATGTGATTCAAACACAACCTCATATGTATTATCAAAAAATTGACTAACACTTAATAGATTGTGCTTTAATCCTTCTACTAATAAAAAATTTGACGTAGTAATATAAGGTGGTTCGCTTATTTTACCAATTTCAACCACTCTAACTTTTTCCATTATCTCCAAAGGTAAAACTGTTCCTCCATTTCTAGCTTTTAATTCTATAAATAGCTCCTTGTTTCCTATCATGTGTCTTGAGCAACCATAATCAATATACCATTTACTACTCCTTGTGGCTCTCAAGCACACTTGTAATAATAAAATCAAGCTATAATTTTGGTACTCATTTAGGAATGGGTCCAAGGGTTAGTAGCAAAACATTTTGGCACCTATTGCTTTTTAGATACTACTAAATTATTATCTATTAATATTGATGTATTTATTATATTTGCAACATACCCAAATTTGATTTTTTTTGGGTTCTAATCTTCTTCCATGATTGCTAAATTTCTTTCTTTAGTTTTCTCTAGTTTTCTTCTTTATCTTTAGTTTAAATAATGTAGAAGTTAATATTTTTCTAAGTGCATGATTTTCTACTTTTGTTTGCTCAAGTTCTATGTTAAGGTTAGTTTTTAGCTGAGTATTTTTCTTATTTTAACTTAGAACATTCATAGATTGTTCTTTCAAATTCTTTTTTTGTTTCTTTGTGTTTTGCTTTTAAAGTTTTAAAATCTAAATATAACTCATCTAATAATTCTTCTAAATCAAAAGTTTAAGTTTTTTAATTTACCTCATCTTCATGAATGGTCATGAAGCTTATTCCTGTATGATGCTCCTTATGATTTCTTTCTTTGGAGTTGAGTGAACTGAATTGAGCTTCATTTTCTTTTTTTGTTTCACTTGAACTTTCTTGCATCATATTTTTTAGCATTTCCCATGCAACCATTGCTTTCTTTTTTTTTCAAATTTCCTGTTGTTAGAAATATTCTTTTTATCAAAGTAGGAATTATACATTTTCTTCTTGTCTCCTTGCCTTTTGTTTGGTTTTGGGTAGTCAAATCTCATATGTCTAGATTTGTTGCAATTGTAACATATTGGAATCTCCTTTTTCTTTTCCTTGCTCTTATTGTTACTTTTGAAGTTGTTCCCAAATTTCTTGATCATATTTCTGAATCTTCTGGTTATCATTCCCATATCCTCATCATCTTTACTCACTGAGGCTTCTTCTGAAGATTCTTTATTTTCTGAATCAGCTTGTAAAGCAATCTTCTTACCTTTGAATTCATCTAGAACCTTTTGCTTCATTAAGATTTCATGAGTTATAAGTGATCCCATGAGTTCTTCCATTATCATTTTATCCATATTTTTTGCTTCTTGGATAGCAGTCACTTTAGGCATCCAAAATCTTGGTAGAGATCTCAATATTTTCTTAACTAACTTGGGTTCTTTCTATTTCTCTACCAAGATTTTTAGTCCATTGGTGATTTTTTGAAACCTTCCAAACATTTCAAAGATAGTTTCTAAATCTTTTATGGAGAAGGCTTCATATTCCTGCACTAGAATATTAATCTTAGTTTCTTTTACTTGACTTGTACCTTCATTTGCTACCTGAAGTTTATCCTAGATATCCTTGGCTAAGTCACAGGCAAAAATCTTTCAAATTCTGATGAAGATAGTGCATAGTAGAGACAGTTCTTTGCTTTAATATCACATTCTAGTGTTTGAATATCTACTGGTGTATATTTATCTTCTATGTTTGTAACATTCTTTCCATTCTTAACTATAAGCCATAACTAGTAATCTATAGCAATCAAAAAGTTTTGCATTCTCATCTTACAATACCCAAAATTGGTTCCATTAAAAAGTGGAGGTCTAGAAGTGGATTGCCCTTTAGCAGATGTGTTGTAGAACATACTAGTCATTTGAATCTCTTCACAAGTTAATATACTGGTATGTGAAAATTAACTAGTGAAGCCTACTCTATTACCACTTGTTGGTCCCTAACTAGATGGTAGCTCAAAAGGTGAGGGGGTGAATTGAGCTTTCAAAAATTTTTGCCAATAACTTAAGAGATGTGCTTAAAATAAAATAAAGAATAGCTTGCAGCACATACACACAAAATATTTTTAGTAGTTTGGCCCTTCTTAGGTTCCTACTCTACTTCTTTGAGTTAATCTTCATTACTGAACTCAGGTTCCACTATAATACTTATTGGTTTTCCAAGTTTACCAAAAACTTACTGGTTTTCTAAGTTTACCAAAAACTTTTACTCATTGGTTTTCAAACTTACCAACTAACTTATACATGTTGGTTTCCAAGCTTACTAACTTACTGGTTTTTCAAAGCTAACCAGAAACTTTTACACACTATTGGTTTCATAGAGCTTACCAACTAACTCTTTATTTTTCAAATGAAATGTATAAAAATAATGCCTCTTACTTAGGCAAACATGTACAAAAATTTAAAGCTTAATTGAAAGAACAAAGTAAGCAATGAGATCGGGTTCAAACTCCTTTCGAAGTTGACACAAATTTGATTTGAAGATTCTAAATACTTTGGTAGTGTCGTAGCAATCTCGAGTTGAATGATGGAAAGTTGTGAATGCTCTTACTTGAATCAAGAAGTGATTTTTAGTGTAATCTTTCTCACTTATTTTTAAGTATTGTCTCAATCCTCTCTATATATAGGATTTGAAAATTTTAGCTACTGCAACCTTTGGCATAATTTTCAAATTAGTTAGGTAGGTTTGGTAACAATTTTTGTGTATTGTTGGAGTTCTAAAATTTTGATTGGTGTCCTTAGAACTTTTGTGCTTCAATTTATAATTTAACAAAACTTCTGAAGTGGTTCTTAAGAATTTCAATGGTAAGTATATTTTTGATAGTATCCTCTTCACAATTTTTGTCCACTGTCTTATTTTTCAACGGTCATATCTTAGGTTCCTGAAGAACTTTTGAGTTGCCTCTAATTTGATATGAAATTTAGGCTTTGCTTATGTATAATTTCATTTAATCATGCTTACTTGAACATACTTCTAGCTTGATTCTGCATAGTGTATCATGGCTTCTGTACTGCTTCTGTGTAGTGTTACATAGTTCTACATTTCTTCTGTGTAATGTTGTATTGCTTCTGAGTAGTTCATCAATGTTCTACATTATTTATGTGTTCTTAATGATGCTTCTACATTACTTTTGACAATCCAAGAATTCTTCTGGCCTGGTTCTGAATGACTTAAGTATCTTTTGGATTAACTCTGTGTAGCTTTTTACAATTCTAGGTTGCTTTTGTGTGATGGGACAGTGCTTCTGCATTACTTTTGTGCACCATGTCCCCATTCTATATTACTTCTATGTAGTGTTGTGTTTCTTCTGGCATAATTCTAAACAACTAACTTGTCTTCTATACTTCTGAGATAACTTCTATTTTTCTTCTGATGTTCGGTATTGCTGTATTCTGATTCTGAGGAAGTTCTGATTTATTTCTGGCCTGGTTCTAAGTTACGTCTAGTAACTTCTAAGTGCTTTTGAATTGTGCGTTTTATTTCTAATGTCATTCTAAAACAAATTTGAGTAACTTTTGATTAAAATCTGGTTTGATCTTTGATTTCTTCTTAGCTTCTAATTTTCATGCCAAGCCTCTGATTAAACTCTGAATGATTTTTGAATGTCCTTTTATTTGAACATTCTTTTGTATATATTTCTTTAAGAGATTAATTGTAATAATTTTATAATTAACATCTTTATTTCTTGCAATTACCTTTTTTAATCTATTTTGATATTTAACACTGCAACACTTGGAAAGTAATTTGTTAGTACCTTACTTCTTCACTCATTTGTTTATTCATCATCAAAACTAAGTTATTTAACCCCATTTATCATCAAAATCAAGCTTAGTAAAGGGTTTAGACTCAACAAAATTTATTATTTTTTTAGTGTTATGAAAATGGATTATTAACGTGCATATTAGATGTGTTATGAAGGAAAATCATGGTAAAAAGTATGAGAAAAAGGATCATGGCTCTTGAACCAAAAAGGGACATTTGGGGGGCAGCAGGAATTGGCACTGCGACACTAGAAATTGAGGTCATGGCGCCGAATCAGGATGGAGGCATGGGTGTGGGCAACACATTTTGGCACTACGGCGCTAGAATTTGAGGCCGCAGTGCAGGATCGCAAAGTAAAAGAGTTGGCCAATTTTTTGGCCTAAAACACATTATGTTTTTGCCCTGATCCATTTTGTTCTTTCTCCCCTTTTGCCCTAGCCCCGTTATGCTTGATTTCTTACCATTTTAGCAAGAAAAATATCTTGTCTAGCTAGCTAATCAAGTTATCTTTCATTTAAACTCAATTTTCCCCCATTCAAATAGTGAAAAATGGAAGAAATAGAAGAAATATTTAATTTTCACCAAATGGAAAGAGCAACATGGAGTTTAGAGGTTGATCCTTCGTTTGGGGAGGACGACTATGCTTGAAAGTGGAAGTAAGCTCAATTTCTTGAGCGAATTTCATATTTTTATTTTTTAGGGTTTTGGGAATAGTGTATTGTGGGGCTTAAATTGATAAAGATATATATATATATACTTATAAATTCATTGGGAAAATGAGTTAATAGAGTGATTATTGTAATTTAGTATGAGAAATTTTGGATTTCACTAAATTAATGTTTTCATGCTTAGTGGAAATTGGGAATTTCTAAATTTTTTTGAATTAATCATGGGATAAATGATTAATGACATGATTATTATGTTTTAGAACATGTATGGATTGATTTGGACTAGTGGAATTAAATTTTAGTTTATGCCTAGTTGGGGGTTAAAGAGGTTTTTTGTATATGGGCTATATAAGCTATGAATTGATTAGATTAAAAGCTTAACTAAGTTATTTATAAGTTGTTTAAATGTTAATCCTATGGATACCATGTCAAACAAGAAGATTTCTTATGAAATTTGTGAAGAAACCCTAGTTTAACTAGTGATTATCACATGTTTGATAAACATAGCCTGAGATTGGCTATGAAAGAAGTATTATTATAATGTACTGAGCATATGATTATAAATTGTTAAGTAAATGAGATTGTTGTTCTATACAAGATAATCTGAGAAGGATGAAAAGGTATAGAGCTTGAGAGATAGTTTAGAGCTAAAGGTCTGAGGTAAGTAGGTTTTTTCTTGGTTTCATGTTTGCTTGGTTAGGGATAATGAATATCTCATTTGTTTGAATTTGAGCATGTTTGATTTGCATGGGGATAGCAAATATCCTAGTATGTTTTAAAGGTTAATGTTTATGTGGGTTTGCGAATGCATGAGTGATATGGATAATAGATATTCTTTGGATTGACGTAGTTAGTGTTTTGTTTATGACATGAAGTGTAATGGTAGGAAATAAAAGATATTCTCTTTGTTGTAAATAAATCTGATTGGATCATGAGATTTATTCTTTGTCATTGACCTATCTATATGTTTTGAGACAATGAGATTTGTAGTCCTCATCGCATAGCCATATTTGAATATTAGATTGATGATTGAGTCTCATAGCTATTTATTGAAAATGAGATTGCTTATCAAAGATTATTCATGTTCTAGATTGACATATGCTAGTTATGGATTGTTATTGTTTATTATTTGTCCCTACTTATTGAGTTACCTGAACTCATGCCTTTTTATTTAAATTTTTAGTTGACAGGTCAGGCAAAGGATTTATGAGAAAGACTAAAGACCTTTGGATGGTATATTTGAATGTTGGGATTGGGATCCCATTGTATAATTATATTAATGTGAATTCGTATAATTGTATTACATTATAAATAATGTATAATATCATATAATGGCATGTCTAGTGATAAATATGTATGATTTTGAGGGAGATTACATCATGTTATTACCATCATGGGGTGATGTAGGTTCTGGGCTATGGGTAAGTTAGGCTAGTTGGGTCCTTTAAGGTTTAATTTATATTTGTTGAAGTTCAGTTGATTGAAAATTATGAATTTGGAAAAATTATGAGTTTAGATTTAAAAATTGCCTTTAATGATTGTATATTAGGTTATGAATCTTGAAAATATAGAGTAGACTCTGCCAAAATTTTGGCAAAAATTTCATTAAAATTAGGAAAATTAAAGGAAAAATAATGAAAAGTATAGGTGAAATAGAATAGGACCTTAGTATCCCCAACCTAAAAGTGAAGAAATTGTAGTGAAAATAAAGGGAAATGATTAGGGTCGCGCCTTGTAAGGTGGGGCATGAAAAGTTATTATTGACTAATGTGTGTTTCATTATGAAAGTGTGAAATGGTTGGGGATAGAAAATATCCCATACCTTTAAACAAAAGGATTTTTTTTGTATAAAATGAATGTGTTTATTCATAGGGATAGTGAGTATCCCAAAAATTGTAGTATAATATTTAATTATATTATAAATAGTATGGATTGGTTATGAATGATGTGCCTTGGAAGAAGTAGTGACTATGACTAGTAGATGTGATAACATTGAATATGTATAAATGAGAGTAGATTGATATGAACGAATGTAAATAGATGAGAATAATTGGAGAATGAAATGATATGATGAGTATGTGGACAATGTCACATTATCTTGTATTGTTATAAATGTTAGTATGCTACGGGATAGTATGTGTATTCAATTTGACTAGAAATGTCAAATGTTGAATTTGAATATGCTACTTATTTGGTTATTGATTTTATTTTACTAACCCTTCCTACTTACTGAGTGCGCTTAGGTTCACTCCTTTATTTTATATTTTTAGCTGGCAGGTCAAATAATGGAGCTATGGAAGATGTTATTTAAGTTTGAAATTTGTATTTATAAATATAGTCATGTTGTATAAATTCCACATGTATATTTGTATTCAATAGATGCATTGATGTATAATTGTAAAGTCAAATGCATATTTGATGAACAATAAAATGTATTGACATGTAATAATGATAAATTGTTGAGGGATCTTGTAATAAGCTAGATATACTCATTGACATCACGATGCTACCACAATTCGGGGCAATGTGGGTGAGTATAGTAATGGTTATGGGCTTGTTATATGCTTTTTGTGCATAATAATGTCAGAAAGGTATTTAATACTTGTTGGTATTGTGTGATTAATACTTTTATGATTCATGTGATAAATGGATGTACAAGTAGTATATGGTGTAGGATTATACAGGTGAGATGCCTTATATTTTAGGGGAGATGTTGCAGGATTGGCGATAGGCCAATAGATTCCTTCTCTAGAATATAAGATGGTAGCGTCCCGCATCTGCCCAAGTATGACATGGTCAAAATGCTTAGGGTGGGGGTGCGAGGCATTACAATTAGTGGAGAAGGATTATGAAAATCAAGCTTATACAATGTTTTATGAAAATTATTAGAATCATTAGATTTGCATATTATTGATTGAAAAGCATGCATATAGCATGAGATTGACAAAGCATACACACACATTCTCATTTTATGAAAGAATTGATGAAGTATGAGCTTCATGAGATTACTTAGCAAGTGTCTTGAATGAATTCTAAGTTAGGTGTACATGTATAATTTGTCTAGTATATTTTTGATTGATTAAGAAGGACTATCCTAACTATTTTATGAATTGGTTACTATTTTGGTCGAGGATGATCAAAGGCTAAGTTTAGGGGTATTTGATAAGCTCATATTTTACCATATTTTAATACCTAAATTCACACATTTAGGGATCCTCAATTGATGTAATTTCATTGATGTTGATTATATATTGCATTTAATGGAGTTAGTTTCTATTTCAGGTGTTACAACTATCAAAGATGACAAAAGACATCACTTCAAGGACATTTTTGGTATATATAGAGACTAATTCAAGAAAAGTGTTCAACATAGAAATTTTAGACTTCACATTATCTATCAAAAAAATCAAGAATCATAGGATTTGGAGATCAGAGTTGAACATTATGGTCAAAATACTACAACTGTCTCAAACTTCAAATCTGCTAAATATGACAAAGGTGTCACTTGTAGCCAATTTTTTTCATGTATAGATTCTAATCTGGAAAATGTGGTCAATATGAAAGTTGTATCTCTTGTAGTTATATTTTTAATACATTAAAACTCACATGATTTTGATATCATATGAGAAATTTATAGTCAAAATACTAAACCTATCTCTAGTAAACAACAAGTTGGGCAAAGTAAAAAACATTACAAGTGGACAACAAGTGGGCACCGCAATGCTCAGAATCTATTCAGAACATCGCAAGTTGGGCACTGTAAGTGCGAAAACTTAATATTTTTAGTATTTTACATATTTTATGCATAAAATACATTGTATTTACATATGGAGGTGCAAGAAAAATCATAAATTGGGTTATTAAAAGAGGTTTTGACATAGAAACAAAGGGCTTTTGAGTAAGAGAGAAGTAGCTAGCAAGGAGAGGAAGTTTTGAGTAGAGAAATCAAGGGGAAAGAGTTTGCTACAAATTTTCATATTCTTTTTCTTTCAAAATTAGTTCATCAGTTGTAGTTTGAAATCAACATTCATGATAATATTTATTAATCTTTCAGTTGGTTTTAATTCAATTATGATGTTCAAATTTTTTTTATCTAGGGTAAGATGGATCCTAACAATAGATCTTGCGTTGATGTTTGACTTTTGATTTAGATTATCTTCTTTCTCATTGTTTCTTCTTTTCTATGCTTAATGCGTGCATGTGATTGGCGACCATATGTATGACTAGAGATTTCTAATTCATAATTGAGAAAAATTAATTAGGGATGGACTCTTGAATGGAAGAACATATGTTACAATGACGATTAAAGATAGTCATTATGCATTTGTAATATGTGTGAATATGACCTTGCAAGTGCATAGATCACATATGGATGCCTAGGCTTAATAGATTTATTAATGTGGATCTAATGGAGACATAGTAGGTAACTTCAATAAGCACACCTATCATAGCACTTGCGAAAGGGTGGTAGATATTTCAGTGCATCAATACAAGTGAATTTTTTAGGTCAAGTTGACTCCCTAGTTCTCTTTCCTATTGATTTCTCTTCACTTGCTTTGTTGCCTAGATAGTTCTAAGTTTTGTTTAGATTTAGCTTCAATGGCATCTTCTGAAATTCAGGAAACCAAATAATGCAAATATGATCTAAGTTTGGTAATTAGTGTGGTAATCAAATAAATCCTTGAGGGAAGGATACCCTAACTCATCAATTCTATATTACTTATAACTATGTATACTTTCATGAGACCCAACATTGAGAAAGGTCCTTGAATCTATGATTGTGCCTAAGTTGGGAGGCACAAAGACAATGATAGAATTTGAACTAAGAGTTCTATGGAGTGTTTATAACTACAAGAAAGTAAGTTCGCCTAGGATTTTTTTCTAAGGATTTGGATACATGCCTGCCCACACAAGCATGTGGTACCATATGGGACATGGCTTATTAAGATTTTTGAGCACTTTCAAGTAATAGTTCGATGAGAGTTTGCTATTTATATGTTAACCCAAAAGAAAGATTAAGTTGGTGAGATAGTTCTTAAGCAGATGTAAATCCAAGAAGTAGAGTATCAAGCTAAGAAAGATGAAAAGTATAGTAGGGAGATGGAAGTAGAAGAAGAAACTTAATCAAGTGAAGTGAAAGGGATGAGCAAAGAGGGGGGGAGTAATAAAGGAGAAAGGGAAGTCCACACCTAACATAGCAGGCTTCATTCTTATCACAAGCTTCACCTCCCATGGTGATGCCTCGACCCTCTTTTGCATTTGCTAGACTATCTATGGAGGTTAGAAAACTTAGAGAGGAGATGTAGTAGATTAGGAGAAATCAAGCTAGGGATATGGGTCATATGTAGCAAATGCTAAATCTACTCCTATCTCACTTCGGATTACACTACATCCACCACCCTCACCTATCCCATCTACATCTCCTCACCATGGCTCTACCTCACCTAATCTTAACCCTCATTAATTTGTTGTTCCCAAAGCTTAGGCAAAAACCTAAGAGGGGAGAAGTGAATTGGGCACTGAAAAATTTACTAAACCCCTTTAAGATTAAACGTCCCTCTAATAATCAATCAAATCACTCAATCAATGCTCAAGTAAATAAGACACAAGGATTTTTATAGTGGTTAGAGTAAACACTCTACTCCACTCTTCCAAGAGCACCCTTCTCTTAGTGTTTTGGGTTCCATTATCTCCAATAGCAGAAATACAATAAGTGCACCCTGCACTCTTTTAGATTATAGCTCTAGGGGGCAGAACTATAGTGTTCCCAACAGTTTTTTAGATTCCAACTCTAGGGGGCATAAACACAATGCTTCTAACACTCTTCTAGATTTCAGCTCTAGGGGGCGTAAATAGCTCTTATCTGCACTCAGAGAATCACAGCTCTTCTTGAGCCTAGTCTCAACCACTAGCTTAAGGAAATTACAATACATAAATATCAAAAGTTAAAGCACAGATACTTCTCAATAAGCACAGGAGAAGAATTCTGAAGAATAGAAGTAAATAATCTTCTTGAAAGATAGTTGGGAGCCTTTAAAGAAAGTTGAGGAAGGTTTGAATGCAAAGTTCTCGACTCTTAAAAGATGCAGAAGGTTTTAGCTCAGTTCAGTAAATGCTCTCAATATGGTATTGAATATTTTTTTTTATTCTTCCCATTCTTCTTGTTCTAATGAGCCTCATTTATAGCTGCTTTGAATTCCAGCTATTGATGGTAGGTAAACTTCATTAATGACAGAAGACCATTCTGATTAGTATATTTGAATTCTCTGACTTCTGCTTAATCCTCGTCTATTAAATGCCTATACCACTGACCTTGAAGAAGATTATTTCTAGTTTCTTAATAAGTATTGGTCAAAGAGTTGCTGCAATGGTTGATTCTCTCATCAAAATAGAAAGGGCATCATTAATGCTTGGACGAAGACTAATGATTCATCTTGTCCATTGCTCGTCTTTACTTATAATAGATAAAGTATCTGTCTAGCTATTCGTCAGACAAAGTCCCTTCATCTTCTGGTTTATCCATCGTAAGTAGCAGACGAATCATGGAGGTATCATTTTATCACTTCATCTGTTGGGTTGTATGTTGTAAGTAACATATAAATTTTAGAAGCGTAGATGAATTGTCTTTTTCAACACTTTGTCTTGTAGATTGTCTATTAAAATGTAGGAGCACAAATGACTTGTTTCTTTAGCAGTTCATTTGTTGGATTGTTTGTTGTAAGTAACAGATGAATCATTGAGGTGCAGATGAATTATCCTTTTATCTGTTAGATTGTCTATTGCAGATAGTAGACAAGTTTAGATGTATAGACAAACATCATTGCTTCGCCAAATGAACTTCACTGCTCTGCCTGACAAAATTTACCTCTCCGCCTTTGTCTGTTATTAACAAATGATACTTGGCTTGACTATGGCTCACTTATGATAGATGAATTCTCTTGTATATGCGCTACTTTATATCCATCAGATATAATCTCCACTTTGATAGACGAATGGGAACTCAGTTGATTCCTTTTCATTTGAGCTTGCTCTATAGCGGTACTTATCTTTTACTTCTGTACTAGCCCAAGTCTTTTTAGTTAGATAGAGTTGTGCCTTAGAATGTCTTCTCTGTGTTCATTTGTCTGTGAGGTTTGCAACTTTTTTCTACATGCTACATACTTGGCAATCACCATTAATATATAATCTTTAATCAAGTTTTATTTATCATCGAAACCATGCATTTATACTAACAATTTGGACCAAGCACCTCTTAGTGACCTTCACATCACTATCCCTTTGAAACCATGGAAGTTTATAGGGATGAGGGTGATTTTTTACTTGCAATTGTAACTTTTTCACCATTTTAGTGGCTAGCACATTAGTGTAGCTACCACTGTCAATTATAACATCACAAACCTTCCCATGAGAGGTGCAATTGATATAAAAAATGTTCTCCTGCACCCAAGAATCATCATTGGGTTGCACCATGGTTAAATTTCTTTGTATCACAAGTGCTTCTCCTTATCTACATATATAATTTCTTCTTGACAATTTGAGTTATTTTCATTAATAACTTGTTTATTATCTTCCGTAATCTCTTCTTCTACTAAAGTAACAACTCTTTGGTTAGGACATTCAGAAGTAGTATGACCATAACCATGGCATTTCAAACATAATTGGGAAATAGTGCGAGAAAAGTCATGGAATTTACCTCGCTGATTGGTTGCTGGGGTAAGTATCAGCTTAGTGATTAGAGAGGACTTTGACGTGAAGCTACTCCTTTTGTTAGATGGACCTTCTATCATACTAGGTCTAAAATTTCCCTAATGAGCCTCATTTTGTTCTCTCTCTATAACTAATGCAAGCTTCTGGACATCATTAAAGGTCTAGTCGGGCTGTAGGCGAACTACATTTCCAATTTCTCCTTGTAGACCACCCAAATAATGGGCAATGATCTGTTCCTCACTCCAATATGTCTCATTTCAACATAAGATGCTCAAATTTTATGACAAACTCTTCCACTGACAAATTATTCTATTTTAGATTATGAAACTTCATAATTGTGTCTAGTTGATAGTTTTCTAGTAAAGACCTTCTCTTCAATTCCCTTCAAATTTTATCCCAGGTCTTTATTTTGCCTCTACCTTCACATATTCTTTACCTCTTTAAGTTTTTCCATCAAAGGGAAGTATACTTCCTCAACTTCAAGGCTACTAGTTTAACCTTGTTTTCATTTGAATATTATTTAATTTCAAAATTTCTTTCCACCGTATGAAGCCAATCTAGAAATTCATCAAGCTGCATTTTTCCTTTAAACTCTAGAATATCAATCTTTACATCAATGGTTTGTTATAATCCACACTCCCGATGAGGCTGTTGTTGGCGAGGAGAGTCACTGATGGATTCAGGACTAGGTTCTTAAGGGATTAAGGTCTTCTTCCTGGCTACTTGAAAAATGATTTTCCTCATTATTATGTGTTTCTGCCTAATCAAGACGTTGTTGAAGCCCTTGAAGTTGTCTCCTCGCTTCTTCTATTTCAATGTCACATAGATCCTGTTCGAGCGTGACATGTCCATCATTGTGAGGACCATGTCAACCACAATTACTTCCAATCATGAGCAATAACCTGGCTCTGATACCAACTTGGCGGCAAGTCTTCACAAATTCTAGAAATAGAGTTTGAATTCTGTTGGAACAGATTGTCTAAAATAAGTTAGGGATGAACTTTGTCCAAAACTTTGTCTAAGATGAGTGATGCTTTGTCTGAGATAGCGTACTTTGTCTGAAGTAAGTTCAACTTCGTCCGAAGGGCATCCCCAAACTCAAAAATAGATTTTTGCCAAAAAACTATAGAAAATTGCAGAAAAGGCTAAAACCAACTTGGGGAAGGGGATAGAATGCCAAACAGAAAGTATTTACTTGGAATCAAATCAAGATTAACCCACTACTCAAGGAATCCACCAAGAGATACAGGGAGAGGGGATAAGCTCACCACTCTAGGAATCCACCAAGAGATACAGAGCAACATAAACCATAGGGAGACCACTTTGGAGCCTAAAAGCAAGTTGATTGAAAATTGAAGTCTGCATATCTCTCTAATACAAGAGCTATTTAACAAGTCCTTGGAACATCCCTCCAAGCATGGGAAAAGAAAAAAAATTACTATTTTGGTAATGATAAATAAATGTTGGAAAAACAAACACCCTAACTGTTATGCCTATTGTGGAGGACTGCTGCAACTTCTAACGAATCATCTTCACATCGATTGAGGTAGAGTTATTATGCATGGCCCACCTTGAAAATTCATAATAGAATGACTAGAACCAACTCCTTTGTCATTGTGAATCCATAAAAAGTTTCCATATAGAAATGCTTACAAATTGCTAAGACTATGATCCTCTTCACCTCTTCATTACTAGATTCTCCTTCTTTTGATAAGATTTGTAATTGTATTTGGTTTTCCAAGACTCTCAATCTGCACCTAATTTACCCATACCCATCCATGATCTACTAAGCGCCTGTTTGGCTGTGTATTTCAGGAGCACCAAAGCACTTTTTCATGCCAAAACGCCAAAAGTGCCTATTTGGCTGGAATGGGAGAAACCACTTTATGTGCATCGAAGTTCATAAAAAGTTGTGTCTAGTTTACTCATATTCAGGATCTACACCAAGTTCACTCATAACTATGCTTTGTCTAGTTTACTCAGATTCAGGATTTACACCAATTTTACTTGTAACTATGCTGGGTCTACCAAAACTCACTTCCATCACCCGCAATTGTGTCTGGTCTATGAAGATTCATAATCTAGATTCAATATGCCTCTAACTATGCCTAGTCTGCCAAGAATTACAACCTATACCTAGTTCACCTATAGTGATGCTTGATCTGCCAATACTTATGTCCTAAACCCGTAGTTATATTCTATTTGTCAAAACTAACAATCTACATCTATTTTACCTATAGTCATGCCTAGTCTACCATGACTCACAATCCATACCCATCATTCTGCCTAGTATACTAAGACATAATCTACACCTAGTTATCGTATAGCCGTGCCTGGTCTACCTATACTCATGTCCTACACCAATAGTTATGTTTAGTCTACCAAGACTCATAATCTGCACATGTATTCATGGATGATCTACACAATTAATTCTGCGATCATGCCTTCTCTGCAAAGGCTTGCACTTATGTTTTATTTTATTTTACCATTTCACTTTGTTACTTCAATATGATGTTTTTTACTTTTAGTTAAGCGTATCCTCCTTGGAGATGTAAAATAAGGATATCGAACAAATATACTTTTTGATGTAAAAGATAGAAGGGTGAATGAAATTGCTCACTTTATTATTTGCCAAGCTCCTTTATGCGCTTTATTATTCTTATCCATCAGGAATATATATACACCCAGCGCACATGGTTCATTCATATTTTATTCTGTCTACAGTAGTATTCAACAAATTTATCAACTTTTTTAGGCTTTGGTCCGCCTCAGCAATCACATTAACTCAAGGTTTATATTAAACAAAAATGTATCGCCTCAGCAATCACACTATCTCAAGGTTTATATTAAACAGAAATGTATAAATCCATTCCACCAAATAACTGGTCCCATTCAATATTGCTATTAATCTCAAAATTCCATAATTTAATTTATTTAATATACTAAACTTGACTGATGAATGTTCTCTCACCTAATCTTAATCTTTCCATATATTCTACACATTTTTTTAGCGTATGACTTGTGGACTAAAGCATGATAAGGTGCTGTTTAGGGTTGGTCTGAACCATTAAACTCTTTATGATGTTAACAGCTCATCATTGGCTCATCTCCCATCACATTGTGGACTCCATTGTCCTCTAATCTAGAGGATTTAGCGAAATGGATTTCTAAGTAATTCATTTATGAATGTGAGTGTATTTAGGTCAAAGCATCATTTTAGGGCTATTTAGGGTTAATTCAAACCCATTCACTTTCTTGATCATGTTAATAATACATCGTTGGTTCACTGCTAACCGTGTAAGGGATCCAAGGCACTCATTTAAGTGTGAAATCATGTTTGAACCAAACATGATTTTTATGGCTATTTAGGATCAATACTAGCCATTTTACGTAAACAACTCATCATTCATTTACCTCAGATCATGGGTGGTCTTAATCATGGAATCCAAACCAGTAGGTCCAAAATGCTCAAATATTCCCACTGACTTTCTGCCAGGAACATTGGCTCACCTTGGGACATTATCAGTGCTCGTTTTATCTATTCTGACTCTTACTCCATTGCAATTCATGGTCCATCAATCCCTATGGGATTGGGATTTCCTTACAAAAGCAGGGCCCACGAATTTCCAAAATTGTCCATGGGATGAGTTGTTCTTACGGCCAACTGATGGGTCCATTTTTGGAACATCAAAACCCACCAAAGCCGTTGATCATCTCTCCCCCATTTCATAGCATCTATGACCCATCATTTACAACAAAAATCCATGTCAAGTGGGGGCCATCCGGTGCTAGTTTTGGTTAAGTTTTCAGGCTGCTGAAGATGTGACTTGCAGCATGGATGTGGTGCTGCTAATGTCGCACCGATCACTATCAGATGGCTTGAAACTTTGGGACTTCGATCATTACTGATTGAGATCATCCATGTAATCTAGGGCCTAGCCATGCTGATTTGGGGGCTCACAAATGTGGGATGGGATTTGTCACAACTGAGGCAATTTTTGTCATATTATAGGTCTAAATGTGATTAATCCTAAAATCTATTACGCCTTAGATGAAACACAATATAAGAAAGTCATACACAAAATGAACCAAAATATCCCACTTTATTGAACAACTAATTTAATACATCAAGTCTTAATACTTGTTCATAAATCTTGTTACAATTGGTTTAAAATGAAGAGAGTAAATAAAAATAGAAAATCTCTTCAATCTACAATAAAGATCTTCAATAATCTACTCCTTTATTTTCCTCAATGTTGATCAACACCATCTAAAAATATGGAAATTAAGTTGTAAGTTTTAAAAACTTATTAGGTAGAAAGGATTGACAATCTAGACTATGTCTCAAAATCTCAGTATTTTATCTTAATTTCTCATCATCTATCCCATTAATCACAAGAATTAAATAAGAATAGAGAATCTAAATATCTCAGAATCTAAATATCTCATGACTAATCTTATGGACCAAGTCAACTATCTAAGGGACCAAATCTAAGCTCTTCAAATTTATCCACACAAAATTTGGATATCTATTCATATTTGGGAAAATCTAATCTTTTGATATAATCCAGAACACCCAAAAATGTGGACATCCACTGTAATATCATCAAAATCTGACATTTTTGAACCCAAAAATCTCAGTTTCAATTCTAACGGTTCAATTAAAAATTCTGTCTAAAATGATAACAGCCTTTCTTCTTCCCACGGTCAGCAACCATGCTGAACAAGAAACTCATAAGGCTGCCTGCCGCCGTCGCACCACCGCTCGTTAACCACCGCCGTCGCCCTTCGCCCGCCGCCGGCACGCGTCGCAGCCAGCGCCACCCGCCCGCTGTCCTCTGCCGCCTGGCTGGGCTGGGTGCGTTGGCAGCTTGCGTCCAGCACGGTTTAGGTCGGCTGGCTAAGGCCGGTTGGCCTTTCCATCATCTGGACGCTGGCTATCTGATTTGGGCAGTGATTTCCATCTCCCAAAATTCTGGACAGCATTAATCAGGTGCAAATATCTGATTTCCATCTAATTCTAGACCAGCAACTCGCATGTCCATGGCTAACCTCTCTGCATGGACGGACTATGGCTCTAGTTGGGCAGTAAAAGACATAAATCTGATTTCTAAAGTCTGGCCAATTTTCAATCATGACCAGCACAATCCGGACAGCATGATCTGATTTTTGGGTTTATAAAATCCGGAATTGGAAACCTGGATTCTGAAATTAAAATTTGAGATTTGGAATCTGACTTTTTGTAGTCGATTTCCATCTGGTCTGCATAAATTTGATACAATCTGATTTTCTGGTTGATTTAATAAAAGATCAGCGTAGATCAGAAGCGATTTTTAGTTTTCTGCCATTTGAAATCTAAAATCTGACCATCCATAACTAATCATGGCTGATCCGACGGACACAACGCTAGACAATTTTTGCTGTCCACGCGGATGGTGATGCGTCGGGTTTGGGGAAATTAACCCAACAAGCGATAAAAAAAATCTGAATTTATTTTATAATTCTCAAAAAAAAATTCTACCTTAAAGTTTCAATTTAGGAATTTTGTGTTTCTGTGCTAATTTCAGCGACAGTCTCTACCCTAAAAATTTTAGCGATTTTGTTTCTAATTCTCTAAGTTCAAAGCACATAAATAAATCATCAAAATTATATACAAAATAAAATATTATTTCTGATGCACAATCATTTAATATGTCTAATAATTTTATGATGGTCCAAAAATCCAAAATTTAAATCAAATTGGCTTAACATAATTATTTTTGGCATCTTAATAATATTAAATTTCACACTTAATTATTAAATCAAATCATCGGATCTAAAATTTAATGGTTTGCCAAAATAAAATCTCATCTTTTGCCATATATCACATCTCTGCAAGCTCTACATCACAATTAATTTCTAATTTATCAAAAATTCTATTTCTTAATTTTATAATTAATGATAATTTCATCATCATCTATATTTTATTAATCTTATTTTGGCAACATTCAGTTGCTCCAAAAATAAGAAAAATAAATTAAAATAAAAGTCTATCTTAAAATTTAAGCTCCCAAATTAACGACACATGAGAGAAAAAAGCAGCAACTCTCTTTAAGCTTTAAAACGTGCCTACAATAGTACTCAAATTTTGCATAAAAAATTCTTATAAGGAATATCCTTGTTTATAACCTAAAATTGCAATTTTATCTCTTATGTTGGTACTAGATGCCAAAAATCAAAAGGATAAAAAAGGAAATATTTATTTTTTTAATTATAACTCAAAATTGAACCCTAAACCTATTTATTCACTAACAATGATTTTAACCATCCAAGTTATATGAGTTGCTAAATTATTATTCTAAAATATTTTTTTAACCCACAAATAATTTAATTGGGGTTTTTAGGCTCACTAAGCCCATTATCTGTAAACTCATGAACTAGCCCAATATCCAAGCCCATAGTCAATGAGTCAACAGATCTAGGTTATCAGTCAATCTGAACGTCCCCGGATGTTCAATAAGCCACCTTAGATATTCGAATGGTCAAAAGTTCAACGGTGCCACACATCATCAGGTAGAAATATCATATTTATTAGTCATTATCTAATATTATTATAGGATTCTTGCTATCTTGCTCGATACACGACCCAGCAACTTTATAGCCCCACTCGTTGCTGTCTAGTTTATCTTGTTTCCTCTAATATCAAGTGAGGACAACCACTCCACATGTCCCCCATCGATCAACATAAGTTCCTTTATCAAATTGTCCAAAAATCCGTAGCTGACCTTTAATGAGCCTCCACTACCAATGAAATAGCAACCTTTTACCCCTTTTTCTGACGGTAGAACTTAGCTAAAACAGTTCCCATCATCTATATTTTTAAGTTAAGCCCTCCACCATTGCTATAGTTTCAAGTTTATATAGCACTAAGTTTTGCATGATATTCCTCACAACTCAACGGTTCTTTCCCAATGAAAATTTGGCATCACATTAAAGATATTCCCCACTGTTTTTTTTTAAACTTTCATGCCAATCAGCAAAACCATCGTGATTTTAAACGGTTGAGAGTAGAGGATTTCTCATCCTCTAGCCATTAATTTCAAATGAAATTTTAAGACAATCTTCCTACTGTCAATCCTTATTTAATTACAATCTAAATTTTAAAGTTAATTCAATCATCTAACATAAAGTTGGTTAGTCTTAATCATCTATAGGTTCTTCACATGTTTTGGCCAATCGTTTCCACACTTTATTTTTCATGAATTAATAATGCCCACGCATCGAATGGCTATAAAAATTTATATACATCATCACTTCCATGCCAAATATCTAGTTGTTCTAGTCGAAAGGGTGATTGGATGATGAAGATTTCTATTTTTATACCCCTTCAATCGTGTTTACCAAATTTTCTTTAAAATTAAATAGAAAGAAAAATCATATATTTACTTTAATTCCACCAACTTATTTCAAAAATTAGCCTAACTATTCGTGGGATAGCACTGGGTATATATTTTACTTTTATAATTCAAAAATTAGTTACTATACTTTGATACACTTTGTACTTTTCATATGGAGGCTTGAGAATTTACCCAAATTAGTTACAAAGCTTATTCAACCAATTACATTTCATCTAAATGCTTACATTGCGGGTACATAGACTAACTAATTATCCTTTCTAATTTATGAGATATAAAAGGATATATGAATACTTATAGATCTATTTTTATTTTACTGTTAAGTAATACATCATTGTATTTAAACTATATTTTCAATTGATTCAATATATTATATTTTGATTTGTGACAAGTTTTCACTTTTATTGATTTACACAAGAAATGTACTCAGGAGTAATTTAAGTATAAAGCATTACCTAATTGTAGAATTAGCTAAATAAGAATGCATAGGATTCAAACAATTAGCAATGAACATTTTCATTGCAAATGGACTTATGTTATCTTTTTTTACTAACAAATATAGGATTATTTGCATTTACCTCTCCCTCAACTTTCATAGTTTATAATTTTTATCCTATAACTATTGAGTTTGCATATTCTACTATATAAAAATATTTTGTACATTTCCCCATTGATGAATTTGAATCAAATTTTTTTATAAATACAAAAATACTTCTTATAAAAATACAAAATTCTCCTTAAATTGTCAACTTTTACTAGATTTTTTGTCTTGTGCAATTTAGGTCATACGACAGTATTTATACATTGTGCCTTATCTAATACGGATGGATAGCATAGCAAGTAATAGAACAAACCACATAAATAAAAAAATGTAACTAAATAAGCATCCTTAAATGGTAAAATTTTGACCCAACTTTATGACCCATCTTAATACAATCAAGGCTATTAAAGGTATCCTTAAATCATATTTATCTAATCTTGATGATGACTAGTAGGTAAGATAAACTTAACGAATCTTACTTTGGATGTTTTTGCTTTGAAAATATATTGAACATAAAGTGTAGAATGATAATTTTTCCTTGTTAGAAACATAGAAGGGATCTTTCACAAAATAATTTTATAGTTATAAATATTTTTACAATTTAAAAAATTATAAAGGAGAATATGCAAAGGCAAAAAATTGCATAAATTCAAATAAGCCGCAGATATATTTATAACAAAGGTTGGAATTTTAGCAATGATTGTGTATTGCAAGACTACCAAATTTTATTGGGAATTCTCAAATATTAATTGTTAGAAATAAAAAAATATTTCGTAAGTTAATACTTTTTGCCACGAGTTTTGTGCAATGACCTTATAACAAAAGCTTTTTGTTTTAAAAGAGATTAAGCAACTAAAATTTTCCTATTAGGAATGAATTTATCATTACTAGTCAATTTTGTTGTAGCCTTGCTGAAATCATTGAAATATATAGCCATTAAGGACAACGTATATAGCAGTAGTAATTCCATTTAAGGAGTCATATATTTAAATGCATGTCCATTTGTATTCTTCTTTCTTAATCATACATGACCACTTAAGCAATTACAGGAGATATATAGATACAGAAATCTTAAGTCCATGTAAAAATTACATTATATATTAAAATTCACACGAAGATACCTTGACTTATCACATGGACCTGACCGGAGTATACTAAAGACTTTGGACACGACAAATAAAAAGAAATCAAGTAAAGCTCCTTCAATAAACACATCTGCTTCCGACCTGATATCAGGTACGTGTCAGCACAACATCATAGAAGAGGCTTTTGTGCAGTTCTTGTAATGGGTGCGAAATTATGCCTTTTCAGTCCACTTCCATGCCAAGGAGTAACAGACAATCTACTTATTATAGATATCTAAGTTTTTGTGGTCTTAATCACCCATCAAGTATTCACTATCGTCCCACCTGTCAACAAATCCAAACAAAACAAGCAAAGCCTTAGTAACCAGCTTGCAATATTCATAATTACATTTGTAGTCCTTTTGTTCACGTGTGACCCTAAACAATGAATGAATAGCTCGAAACATTTAAATGAAAAAAAAATTTCTTTTTTAGGGTACATTTGGGTTGAGGTCAAAGAGAGATTAAAACTTAAAACTCCTTTTTGGTGGGAAAAAATTCTAAAAGCCTTTTTGTTTTCTTTTTATATTAATTTAATATTTAATTATCTCTAATTATTTTATTTTTTCAACCATTATTTATTTTATTTTTTAAGATTTTGTCTATGACAACTTTATTCATTTTGTGGTAGATATCATTTTTTGCTTCTTAATTAAATAATTAATTATCTCCTCCTCTTTAACATCTCTTTTATTTTTCCTTTCTTTTATATATTTTTTGCCTCAAACTAAATACACAGTAAATAAAAAATATAGAAAAATATATTGAAAGGAATTTTTGACAAACGATTGTCTTCTTCAACAGAGTATGAAGTGAGCAAATCTCAAGGGGGGAAAAAATGTCACATACCATTGGGATGAATAAACTGGCCAGTAATATAAGACGCATCATGAGAGGCCAGGAAGACGAAGGCAGGCGCAATCTCATATGGCTGGCCAGCCCTACCCAGTGGCGTCTGGATCCCCAAGGTCGCCACCTCCTCCGGAGTCAAGGATGCCACTTGGAGAGGCGTCCAAATCGGCCCGGGAGCGACGCCATTGACCCTTATGCCTTTGTTGGCCAAGTTCAGAGCCAGACTCCTTGTGAAGGTGACAATGGCTCCTTTGGTGACCGAGTAGTCCAGCAGAGTGCGATGGCCCGAATAAGCAAGCACCGATGAAGTGTTGATGATGCTGCTTCCTTCCCTCATGTGCTTCAGAGCATGCCTTTTTTACAAAGCCCCCAAAAACAATTCAGCAACTTCCAATAATTTCTGCATGCAACTATCAAATTAAAGACGGAAGTTACTAAGAACTTCTAGTACCTGACCATGAAGAAGTGCGCAAAAATGTTAGTCCTAAACACCCTCTCGAGATCAGGTGGGGTGATGTCCTCCACCGACTGCCGCTCATACTGCACTGCTGCATTATTCACAAGGATATCAATGCGGCCGAAGGCCTCGACGACCTCGTCCACCACCATCTGGCAATTCTCATCGAATCCAACGTCCGTGGGTATGGAGATGGGTTCTTTTGTGTCGGGTGTTTTCAGTTGCTTGAGCATGCTGATTGTGTCCGCTGCATCCCTGTCTTCTTGTCCTTTCACGTATGTGAAGGCCACTGTCGCACCTTCCATAGCAAAACAATAGCACACGGCTCGACCTATGCCCGAGTCACCCCCAGTCACGAGTGCCACCTTCCCCTGCAATACATATAATTGTCATGCCTCAACGCTCAACCAACATCTAAGCTTTCAGTGACGCAACATGTGTATGATTAATACCATGTCAAGATTTACAACTCTTTTTCCATGGTCAACACACCCTAAGTGATACACATAAAGTCACCCTCTTCACTTTTATATTAGTAATTTTAATTCGAAATAAGTATAGTTAGTAGATAAGTTGTATAAGGTACAAAGTTAAAAGAGGGATTAGTAGACATGATGGAATTCAAAAGTTGAGGGCTAGTGGCAATACCTGAAGCCTATTAGAGGGCCTGTATTCTTTGCTAATGGATTGTGGTAGGGGAATCATGATATACTCCTTGCCGGGCTGTGTATCTTGATGCTGGGGCGGAAATTCTGTGCAGCCTGACGCCATTCTTGGGGTGGCAAGATCAATAACTTGTAGAGGTGATTTGGAAATGCTATATCTGGACAGGGAGAGTGAGGGTGAGAGGGTGGCAAGATCTACAAGTGATTCGGAAATGCTATATATGGAGAGGGAGAGAGAGCGGGGGGTGTACGTTTACGGGTCGGCATGCACGTTTCGTAGAGGCCAGCAGGGAATTTATAGGGTCGGCATGCACGTTTCGTAGAGGCCAGCGGGGGATTTATCGGGGCCGCGGGCACGTTTCGTAGGGGCCGATGTTTACGTGTCTATGAGGAATCCCGTATAACTTTCCAACCCACTTGGCAATTGTAGATTTCACATTTCGATTTATGGCAAAGCGGTTTCCGTATAACCTCGTATTTTTCATGCTTGCTGCTTTTTAGCATTTTTATTGTCAAATCTTATATTGTTTTTGTTCTTACTTTAAATTGAGGTAGAAAAATATCAAAATTAGGTTCAAGTTATATTTGTGTAAGCATTTTAATTAGCGGGGAACATTATTGCTTCTTCCTTTCTATCTTACGGATAGGGTTGCCATGCATACAAAGCTACAGACATAAAGCCCTAATCCATCATAATCCAGAGTCGATCCATGGATTCTTCACGCGGTGAGTACATTGGAAGGAGTCATCCCAAAAAACAACAAAAAAAGTGAGGTGTAGACATCTTTTGGAACTAACGAAACTTTTTATAACATTTTAAATATCATCTGTTTCATTAATACCAAAAATATGAAAAATAAAAGAATCACATGATCTAAACCACCCAAAATTAGAAGAATGAACATTTTTTGCTATTGAAATTATTTTGTGATCACAGGGTGTGTTTGTATTGAGCATGAAAAGGGTGGTAGGTAAAGAAGGATGTAAATAAAATTAATAAAGACAAATGGATAAGAAATATTCACTAATAATGGAGAGTATAAACAATCACGTGGAAATATTTAAAATTATTAAGGATAAATAAACGACACATCTATTAAATCAGAAAGAAACGGTTTACATGTAAACCATAATTACATTAATCCAAATAGGACACAAGCGAAGTATATCATATTATATATAACTTATTAAATGCGAGTTTGATAGTTTAACTGTCGGATCTAAGCCGGGTGGCATCTATGGATTAGACATCTCTATATTCATCATCATCATAGACAGATTGAGGCCGTTTTTCAGCAAGGTTATTTGTAGATTTTAGTAAAATTTTAAAAATGATTCCTTTATTCTCTACAAAAATTAGAAAAATAAGGACCTAAATGAGTACAGAAGATCGTTAAAAACTTGAAGATACATTATAAAATCCTTTACACACCCATTACTTTTCCTTTTAAATAGGGTAACCACTTTTCGTTCAACTCTAAATCTTTACGTTTTAGGTAAATTTTATTTTTTCACAATCCATTCGATTTTTTATAGTTAATAGATTATTTAATTTGCTTTCATCCGATTATTATTTTTAATCTCATTGTCATCACTTTTTTTAATTACTTTGTTTAGCTCATTGTTATATTACCCTTTTATTTTATCCACTTTTACTTCTAAGCTCAATTTGAATGGTTGAAAAGTTAAGCAAATTGGGTGAAAAAGGTGAAATATGAAATAAAAAAACAGAAAATAAAAGTAGACAATGTGAGCCATTAGATGAATAAGAATAGAAAAATATCATGGAACAAAAATGAAAAAATATAATCATATATATATGTATATATATAGAGAGAGAGAGTGATTTAATGAAACTGGTTCCATTAAAAGATTTTGGTAGAATATTTTCATTTAAGCCGATGTCGATGATCAAACAAAATACAATTCGAATATTGTATTTAGCATCATTTGTTTAATCATAATATCAAAAATCATTTTGATTGGTGTCCTGTATAAATTATACCATTGAAAATAATATAAAATCATGTATAAACTATAAAAATCACCTAGATTTATTCACTTAAGTGTTAGAATATTATAATAATTTATAAATCTTTTATCTACATACATATAATATTATAGAAGTTATAAATATTTAATTAAAAGTTTTAAAATTTATGTAGTAATCAAACAATTTTAATGCATTGATATTGGCTTGAATGATTAGATTGAATTTAGTGTAACAATCAAGGTAGGCCCAAACCAAAAAAATTCCATTGAATCATATATATATATATATATATATATATATATATATATTCTCCCATCCTAGTATCCTAGTAGCACCTTCGCTGTAGTGTATTATTTTATTATTTTCTTACAACTTGAGATATTTAATTTTTTTTTGTGAATAACGATGGCTAGTTGCAAATGCACGTGGCATCCATATACATAGGAGAAAATCTAACATTGTATTGTTTATTACGGAAAGATATATGTGAATGGCTAGAAATCAATTGCTTCGAATGGAAAAGCAAAAACCCCCACACGTCTCATTTTGAGAGACAAAATTCCACTTCTCTACCCAAATGTTTAATTTCAATGCACTACTTGCGTGCTTAGATGACAAAAGCTACCCAAGACCAAGCACTTTCCTTTGATATTGCAGCGGCCTTGACATCCATCTATGGAAGAAATGAAACAGTGGAAATTTTATGCTTTAGTGGGCAACCAGGCCCCGCAGGCATGTGCCTTGTAGGCTAAACTTTTGCTAACAATTTGTTTGGCTGAATTCGGAGCACAGATTCCACGGCCCGAGCGCAGCAGACAACCCCTACCAATTACGCACAAATTGGCATGAGCTTGTACATCCTCGCAATAGATAACTTGTATCAGACAACTAACAATGAACAAACAAAAAAATCTTTACAAACAGGTTTTGTTTCAGTATTATGAATATATATATATATATATATTGTTATATATTGTTTGGCTTTCATCCAAACTTGATGCTATTAAAATTGGACCAGATCAACTAGTTCAACTGCCAATCGATCCCAACACTGGTTCGTTTGAGGCCAAACCGGTTTGACTACAAAAAACTGGTTGAACTGGTCCAATCGGTTCGGATTTAAAAAAAATCTAAAAAAAAAGTAAAACCCCCTTTTTCCCCGAGCTCAACATCCTCCCTCTCTCTCCCTATCTTAATTTCCAACCCACCTTCAAAGCACTGCTTGCAATGTAGTCCTCCTCATCGTCGAACAGCCGAGTAGAAATTCAGTGTCTATCAAAAATAGTGGCAGCATCCTCATCTCTAACAGCTCCACTGGAACTCATTTTCACCTTCCCTTTCACTTGTCTAGACCAAACAGGGTTTCCTTCCATCTCTAACAATCGTTGACGGCAATGGCCATTGATGATCGCAGCAACACCCCCATCTTCAACAGCTTTGGCGAAACCCATTTTCCCTTTTCGTGTCACTTGTCCTCTGTTGAGACCGAATAGAGTTTCCTTCTAGCGCTAGCCATCATTCATAGTGGCAGCATCCTCATCTTTGACAACTCTTTTGGTAACGAGCAACCATCCACGAGCAACTCCATAATAGTAAGTTTCTTTTCAAGATTGTTTCCCAATTTTTTCTCTATTTTTCCAAACCTAATATTTTATTTTCTTTTTGTTTATCTTCTACCGTCTCTTTCAGCTCCAACATCTCTTTCAGCTTCGGCAAGCAACAACAGCCTAAGTTTTTTTTATACAGATTTTAAATCTGTTTTTTCTATTTTTTCAAGCCCATTATTTTTTTTTAGTGTTAGCAATGAGATTGTGTTTTTTATTTATGCTTGAATGTTGAATATTT
The DNA here is from genome assembly GCA_036873735.1 of Pouteria campechiana. NCBI lineage: Eukaryota > Viridiplantae > Streptophyta > Magnoliopsida > Ericales > Sapotaceae > Pouteria > Pouteria campechiana. The sequence goes on from JAYJMB010025624.1 coordinate 38,112, forward strand.
GAATAATTATGTGATTATTCTATGTTTCTAACTTGTAGGCTTTCTAAATATGTCCAACCTAGACCCACTTGAATAATAATAATCATGAATAATAACGATTATTCTATGTTACTTACATAGTTACATAATCATGAATAATAGTTATATAATAATAAATAATAATTATGTATTTATATTTTTTATTTTGATTGTTATATCTTATTTCTTATATTCTTGGGATATAGAATCATTGCTTAATGCATAATATAATTATTATATTATTTAAAAATTTTATAATATTTATATATTTTTAAAATTATTAAAACTTTATGACATTATCATTATATTATGATGAAATCATGGTTCAACTAGTTCAAGCCGAACCAGCTCATTGGTTGGTTCACATACTGGTTCAGATCTGATAACATTGTCCTAATTGCTCTAAGAAAATCTTGCCTAAAGGTCCTATAAGATAAAGAAAGAAATTAAGAGGGTACCGAGGCTAGTCCTTGTGTAAACATTCCAATACTCAAGTACAGTAATAAGATTGTGATAGAGTTATGAAGATATTAGAGAACTTATGTCCATAGGGTACATAACTTTTGTTAATTGTGCAAAACTATGTCATAGTTTGAATAAGTCCTCTATCAGAATCGAAGTCTAACTTGGAAAGTTTGCTGTAAGCCCTTGAATTTTGGTATAAGACCGTATTAATAATTCAGGTATAGTAATGAGTAAAGTTTGGTAAGTTTATAGAGTTTAATTTAATTAAGTGTGAATTAAAGTATAAATGATGAATATTGAGTGGTAAGATTAATTGGGCTTTAGAATTA
>JAYJMB010025635.1:0-30868 GCA_036873735.1 Pouteria campechiana
CAGTCCCGGTCATGACGTTCCGTTCGCATTTTGTTTCTTCCTCATTATTTACTATGCCTGATCTGACTTCTTGAGCGTTCTCTCCGCGACGTTCAAACATGTAACAAGTCATTATGAGATGCCTGGTTTCAGAACTAATATAGCTTCAAATTAGGAATTTGAATATAAATAGTGGCAAGGTATTGTGAGGCACCTTTCGAACTAAAAAGTTAGTCCAAGGGACAAAACTATGTGAATTATACATGTCTAGAGGATCTAATGGACCCAAATAAGATAATACTTCATATCAACTAGAGTTGAAGGTGTTACTATATCATTTTCTTTCTTAACAACTCACTTTTTTATATTGTTTTTTATCCACCTATTTTTCTAATTTCCCAATGGACCCACCATGCATATCAAAATAGAAGATTCCCTGACATCGAGCAAATGCCACGATTTATTCTATTGTTCATCCACCCTAAGCACAAGAGATATTATCCAATTATAAATATTTTTAACCACACAATTTTCAAAATAACTCCTGTCTAATTATAAACAAATTGTACCATGATCGTGTCATTTGAAAAAAAAATGATGAAAAAGGAACATTGACTATAGTCACAGATTTAGTTGTATGTTTTATGTCTCGTATTCCAACAACACCTCGTTAACGTGCCTTCGGCTGGCAATCCGTTTCCCATTAATGTTGCCTCTTCCATTTCATATAATGCATACGATACTTGAAATGGCCTTGGAAACCTATTAACCTGAGCATGCACACAAGACTAATCGCAAATACAGATCATAAAAAACAATCTCAGATCAAAAGAAATAATCATAAATGGTGAGAAATAATTAATTGCATCGAAAACCGTCGACACAGTAGAAAAACTATATCAAATTAAAATTCTTGAGAAAATGATTTACAATAATTGACAGCTTTAAATTAAGTTCATCCATTGATTCATGAATGAGGCATTTTATCGATGATTAAAAAACATGTCAAATTAAAAAACTTAATCTTTATAAGATGGACAAATTAGATTTTGTTAACATGTGCTGTTCACTAGTCAAAATCTAGAAAATTAGCCCATAAGAAATTTAAATTATTAGTCTTTATGAGGTGGACAAAATATATTTTCTACATGGGCCCTTTATTAATCAAAATCCAGAAGATTAGACCATAAGAAAGACGCTATTTTATTTACAAAGGGTAAGTAAAAAATATGAAAAGCACGCATGAGACACTTGAAGTCCGCATTACGAAGTCTAAACTTTATTTTTAGACTTTCTATGCTCCTTTTTCTTTATTGTGATGGCTGAAGTATTTTTAACAAGTCTTACATTATCTCATCATGACTTATATTTTTAACTGTTTTGTATTATTTTTCCTTAAAAAGCCTATTTTAATTTATATCTTATTAGAATTAGCATATATTTTAAGTTTATTTTTATTTTCAAATATACTTAATTCACTATTTTATTTTATTAATAATATTAAAATAACAAAAGTTTTACTATTGGTTTAACTAATCATAATAATTAGACTAGGGGCTAGTTTGGTCACTCGTTTCAAACGGGTTAAAGCACTTTTAGACATGTAAACGTGCCACGAAAACTCAACTCTTTGTTTGACGAGGTACTTAGCCACACTTTTCACTCATCGAGAAAGCTTGTTTTATGTGTTTTTGTGGAAGCTGTAAATTAATATTTCTCGTGAAAGCGCTTTTACAACAACACTTTTGAAGAAGTGCTTAAATCAAATGCGCGGCTAAACTAGTTCTAAATTAGAGTAGTCAATGATTGGTTCTCGATCAAACCAATTTGACCATAATAATGATTATTTTATCTTTTTTCTTCTTTTTTACCTCTTTTATCCATTCTCAAGAAAAAAATGATTGACATACATAATTAATACCTTAAGGAGTGTTTGGATACGTGTAGTGGGGTGTAAAGTGTAATAAAGATTGTATTATAGAAAATATAAAATAAAATAATGAATAAAGTGTAGTTGGATGTGCATTTGAAAGTGTAGATGGATGATTAAACAATGAAGAATGTATAAAAATAAATAGTAATAAGAGAGAAATAATGATTGAAAATAGTAATAATAATAATTTAAAAGAATGAAATGTAATGGGTGTTTGGTAATACCCAATTTGGTTAAAAGAAAGCCATAATGTAATAAAGGGTGATAATCTAATGTTATAAGCATTGAGTAAAAAATACAATAAAAAACAAATTTTTAATTTTTTTTACCATCAAGGATTGAGATAGTAATAAAAAAGATAATGCAAACAATAAAAAAGTTAACAATAACAAATATAGATGTATTAGAGAGAGGAAGTATTAGAAAAGTAGTGATGATTACAGTAAAATAAGCTTTTTGTTGAGAAGTAAACAACACTAAAATACAGATAATAATAAAGAAAGTAAAGCTGTTAATGATATTTAAAGGCATAACATCACCGGAGGGTAAAAGATAATGTATTCCAAGGGCATCCAAAAGACAGAATAAATATTTTTTTTCTCTTGTTAATATTTTGAATAAATTGGACCACCCAGAATTAAAATGATGGATTTCATATATACCATATTTCATAAACGTGTCTTGTGCTTGGATCGCTCTCACACGTGCAAATGGCAATGCACTTGCATTAAATTATTGTTGGTCTCATTCCGTCTCGCTCTAGCATATGGACGTACATATATCATTCCCCTTTCTCCACCGCCCGTCATGACAACATAGCTAGGGTTTTGCTTCTACCATTCCCTCTTCTCCCTCACTCTATACTCAAATCCTCCATTTTTCCAGGTATATCCCCTCCTTTCTAGATTCATTTGCTTCTTCCTGTCGTCTAGTTCGATTCGTGTTCTTTCCCTTTGCGTCGTCTTTTTACCCGATTTTTTCTCATCCGAATCACGCCCTTTTCATTTCTTTCTCAGAAAGTGTACTAATTCCTCCAGGATTTGGATTTTCGAAGTTTATGGTTAGTGTACGAATGGGTTTTTACAGTAAAGATGTCATCTTTGATCGATTCTATCTCTCCTTTTTATCATTTTCATTTTTGAAAACCAAGAGTTCCAGTTTTCTTTTGCAATCATTTAACTTTGCTGGATCAAAAGTTCAATTAGTCATGTCTCTGAGCAAGATGCTGTTACTCTTGGAATCCATGCTGCTATGTAGTTGTAGCATATCTTCATTTTATTTTAGATTCTGTAAATTCTGGGATTATTGTTCCATTACGTGTTTGTGGATGTGATTTCTTATTATAATTCTTAAATTTGATTTCACTGCTTGCTTGTAGCGATATTTCTGATCTAGCCATTTATGAGATATCATTGTTAAATTGATGGGTATTGTATGTCACGTTGGTTTGCATTTTTCATAATGAATCCCTTTCCCGACATCACCTCTTGCATGGTTGGACTTACGAATTTAGGAATGTGATTTGATCTCTCTGCTTCTGAAGCTGTGTTGTAGTGTATGAGTTTTCCTTTCTTTGCCAGCCATTGACTATACAAAATGTCAGCATGAGCTTAGGGGCCATCTTAAGAACAGGTCTTCAAGTTTGAGTCCAAAAACATTCAATCTGCTATGTTCTGGCTTCTACCATCCCTGTGCTTTACTTTAAAAGAGAAAATTTTACATGAGTTAGGCTACTACATTCATTTACTTTTTTCATCTGTTGCCCTCATACCACACTGTTCTTTTTTTTTTTTTTTTTTTGTTCTTCAACAACTGAAATGCAGTTGTCAATCCAAGTATTCATACCATGCATCCACCAACATAACTTTCATTTGTAGCAGGGACAGGTTAGCTGGTTATTTCCTATTTACTCTAAATTGGGATGTGTACTTTTTATAATGAATAAATTTATAGTACTGAAATGCCGATGATTAATTACTGCCTATAAATTTTGCTGGGTTCAGGTGTGGACTAGGGTTTTACACACACCCTGTCCATTTATTCAATGGGTTTATTTAGTAACTCGCACATATCTGTGAGCCCATACCATGATGTTATGGGCATGGGCATCCGCTGTGCTTATAAGCAACTTTGTCTCCCATTATGTGAGATCAGTAATTCGAGACAATTAAGGTTTTTACACCATCCAACCCTTTTCTGTGGTTCTCTTCAACAGAAACTGTGATAACCCGGTGTGAAAAAACCTCATAGGTGTCAATAATAGTTGCATGTTGGTATGGTTTTGGATCACTTGGGTCAAAAATGGCGGCGAGGTGTTGTAGAGTGCGGCTGCAGCATGGCAGTGAACAGCCTATATATTCTTATGTGTGCTTGTGAGGATTTTAAAAGGGAAAGAGAGAGGCAGAGACGTTGTAGGCAGGGATGCTGGGAGGAAGGAATTCATTTTTTCTGCCCTTGTGGATAATCACAACAAGTAGGGAGATGTATATAAGTATGATTTAATTTTCTATTTGATGAACAGTTTGGATCATCGATTTGGATATATTTAATGCTTGTAAATTATGGTTGTAGATTACTGTGATTCGTTGATATCGTTTGATGATTGAATCATGGGTGGATGGAAAGCTTAATTCTTATGATGAGATACGGTATTTATAGTAAATCTGAACCATTGAATGCTTCCCTTGTATGTATGTTTATGTTGTATATGAATTTCAGGGAATTTTGGTGAGAAATTCCTATTTATTTAAGGATGAATTTTTATTAAATCTTTACATATTTGAAGTGATAAAATATTATATATACATCTTGAAATGACCCTCTTGTGGTGTAGAAGATATCCTATGACTCAGATTTATAAAATACAGTGTATATTGGATTTTATAAAGGAATAAAAATTTGAAAACAAAAACAAAAAAAGGACGGTGGATGATTGCGTGAACAGTGTCTAGCGTTCCCTTTCAAATAGACGCTTTTCATTAATTAATACATGATGCTGTGTATAATTTTTGAGAAATCTGAACCATTGGATGTTTTCCTTACATTGGTATCTACCCTGTCTAGGGACCTATGCGTTTTATTATCTCCCAATAATTTTTCCATTTCTAAGGAAAATATTCTGCCAAAATTTGGCAAAGCCTAGCTTGAAATATGAGGTTATAAAACTGTACAAATATTTATCAAATAAAACAAAGCAATGACATAAATTCTAAAACATACACCCACAACTGCCCAATTGAAATGAATCATGATGACAATACATAACTGGAATCATACAGATCCATCCACATATTACAATTATTTATTATTATGACATGCTAATACATTTTACTATAAATTATTTGACAATACATCTTAAATACAATTATACAATTCCACTATGGAATTACAATTCCAAATCATTATACCACGAGGAGGGCACCTTTTAATCTTGCTTACTGGTCCTAACCCACAATTGGGATTTTTTATCTGTCTTTTCAACTAAAAAAATAAGAATAAGAAGGCGTGAATCCAGGTGAATTCGGTAAGTAGGCACGATATAAAAACCGCAATTAAATAGAAACACCATGTTCAAAACCAGAACATGAATAAATACATGACTATGTAACTATACCATGAACTTATGCCCATGAGGCTTAAATCCTCATTAATCTTACTATCATATCCTACGCCATTCTGGCATATTCACACATTATTATCATGTATAATGCATTCTCCTAAAGTACTTCCATTCTATCAATGCTCATAGTCATTTAATTATTATACAAATAATTCAAGGATATTCAATCTACACAAATTCTCAAAGCCATAATATATAACAGAAAGAAAATCTCGGGATAATTCTTATCCCCATCAATCATCAATTCACTCATTCAAGTTATATAATATATATCAACTAATACAACATAATGAGATATCTACTATCTTCATCCATCCAATCCTTCATAACTAACAATTCACATACAATGTTGGGATAATCTCTATCCCCATTTCATATACATAAACTTGATATTCTCTATCCCTAACAAAGGCAACTCCATACAACTTAATAATTAACACTCATTGTAAATCAAGGGATGCTCGTTATCTCCAATATTCATGCATTTACTAAATTTAATAAACATCAATCTTTAACAAAATACGGGATATCCACTATCCCCATCTATTCATACATGCCCATGTACAAAACATGGGATGTTCACTATCCCCATATATGCATCCATTTAGCCTACTTACCTTATAATACTTCAAGTTCCATAACTCCTCAAGCTCCACAGCTTCTCATACATCCTCATTTGATCCTATACATGTCACATGGTGTACAATTCAAATTACATCTTGTTTCTTACTGTAATAATTTAGCAAACATATAACATGCATCACTAAACTTGACCCTTCTTATTAAAACATACTGACTGAATTTCACTTCCAGTTACCTATAGTAACCCTACCACAATTAAGATTGAATCCATCTTATTCTCAAGTAATCAAGCTTCCAATTCATTTTAATTATTGCATAAGTTCATTATAAACCAAATTCCCTATGTACAATTCTATTAAGTTGCTATCTAGTTCGAGGACAAGAACATAATTGGTTTCCTTTATGTCCAAATCCTCCCAAAATCATCACCATGAGCTAATTAATCATTTTCCCCACAGATTAAACAATAATTCCACCATTTTACCCCTAAAATCACTGTTCATAGGTTGGGTATAAACCCTAACAAGCAGAAATCACACCTTTTGCTGGGGAAAACGAACTTACCTTCAAATTCATACGTGGCTTCCAACATAGAACATGATTCCGGCTTCAAATCTCCATGAATCCACCATGCATTGCAACAACCATGATCTTTCTTCCATTCCCCATTGTCCTAACTAAAGAAACTAACTTAGAGGCACGTTTGATCAATTCCACACTTAAATAAGGTGGATTACTAGCTAAAATCATAAGATTTTGGGGTGTATAAGGGTTAGGGCAAAAGGGTAGAGTGTGGGGAAGGAGGAGGAAATGGAATGGGGTAAAAATAAAACGGAACAACATAAAAAATTTCGGCCATCGACTTTCCACTGCCGTTGGCGCCGCGACATCAGATTTGGGTGCCGTGATGCTCGTTTTGTTGGACGTTGCCCCCGACCACTTTCATGAGCTGGTGTCGCGGCCCTAAACGCCGCTGCCTCCTCTTTATGCTCCGTTTTGCTTTGATTCTTCTCCAAGTTGGTTCTTTGCTTCTCATACCTTTTTATCCATGATTTACCCACATAAAAATGATATAAAATGTATAGTCATTATACCTCAAATAACTAGGAATCGAATCATATAACCATTTTGCATAAGCTTTTAATGTGCACAAATACATATCACGTATATGCAATTCATACATGCTTGAATTATTTCATGTCAAAATAAATTTCTTCACCTTAATTTATCATTATAATTATACTGGAGACAACTATAATGTATTTAGACACATAATTACCCAAAATTAACACCCTTGGTGTTACACTTACCTCTCTAGTTTGAAGGATTTTAATTGGATAGTAAAAAGGGAAGATTTCATAATATGAAGTTTTCATTAATTTTAGCATTTTTGGATCTTAGATTTACAATTGGTTTATATGGGAAGTTTATTATATTTTTAGTAACCTATGAGTGAAATTTCAAGAAATTTGGAAATCTAGAAATGTAGTAGAATTATAGCAATAGGGGACAAAATCCTTGAAAATTTACCCCAAACCCCCTCCTAATGTTGCCTGAAATTGCGAGCGGTAAGGCCTAACGTTGAAACAGGCTAGGCACTGTAGCGACCAGAGCCCAGGCGTGCACCCCAGTCGCCGACCTAGGTTGGTTCCGCCGACATCGGAGCTTGATCGCCGGTCTGGCGAGTGCGATCTAACGGCCATAAATGACTTTCACTTTTCTGGACCCCACGATCTCCGATTTGGACGATTAACGAGTCAATTTTTGGGTTTTTGATCATTTTGGATCCAATTGAAGGGTTAGATTGTTCAAACAGTTGCTAGATCATGAGGATGTTGATGACCATATTTAGTTTGATGATTTACGGACCTTACAATCTCAGATTTGGATGATCAAATAGTTGATTTTGAGGTTTTTGAACGTTTTGGATCTAATGGAAGGGTTAGATTACTAAAATAATTCTAGATTATATGTTTTTGTTGGAAAGCTGTGATTGAAGGGGAATTGTTGTTGTAGATTGATGTATGGTCCATTAATATAAATTAATTATGGTTTAAGATAGACTTTTATGCTGGTTCCCTAGTAGATCATTTGTATTAGGACAAATTATTATGTTATTGGCATTGCCAGTCTTGCTCACCAATAGAGTTGCCTTATGATTGGGCTAGTTCGAGTGGCCTGGAGCGAAGGAGTGGGACAAATTATGTTGTTAGTGGCACTGTCACTTGAGCACCGGTGGGGTTGTCCTATGAGTGGGCTGGCTTGGGTAGCTTGGAGTGTAGGGGAGACCATTTGAGCTTACCGGTGGCGTTGCCTTACTAGTGGGCTGGCTCGGATGGTCTAGTTGATAGAAGAAATCGTTACATCGCCAGTGGAGCTGTCTTCATAGACTGGCTTGGGATGAGACATGTACAGATGATTGTACAGGATATAGAATGTTGTGATGCATGTGTTGATTTCATCTACCCTGCTTACTAAGTTTATGACTCACTCCTTCATTATCTTATTTTTCTCAGAGAATACCGCTCGAGGAGCGCAATAGGTCATGGTCCAAGGGGTAGATAATAAAGGTTGCCATTCCAAGGAATGTTACAAATATTATACCTAATGTTCTGTGAAACTTGTATTTTATGGATTTGGCAACTATGATTATTATGTAATGACTTTCTTTTATTTGTGAGCGAGCTTTGGTTGTTTTTATGTTTATGTTTTGTCTTTTGTGTGATAGACCTTAGGTTAATCACCCTTGGATTTGGAAATGACATTTAATTATGCTATTTTTGGGTCTGGGCCATGGCAAAAACCAATCCCGATGTGAAGTACACTTTTGGTGTTCTTGTATCTCCTCCTTGCCATAAGAAGACAGGAATTGGCCTTTCACCTTATTTGGTGAGATCCATTAATTGACACTTTGTTTGGTGTGGAATGCTTCTCTGCCTTTAGTCAGGGCTCTCAAGGCCTTTGCCAAATTGGTCAAAAATCATGCAGTGCAATGGCCATTTCTGTTGTGTTCTTAATGGTTTTTTAATATGCTCTTTATGAAGCCTTGTGTTGATTTACAAAATTGGCAATGTGTTAGGAAGGTGTGAAACCCCTTCATTCATTTGGAACTTGGGAAATTTGTAAAATTGGTTTGAAATGGCAGATTGGTGGGAAATGAGCACGATGAATCTATGGCCAGTTCCGATTAATGTTATTTCAGTTTTATTTAAATGTCCCTTCTACATAGATGTAATTTTCGGCTGATAGAGTTGGTGACGTTATCAGACTAGAGCTGCTTATTGTTTTGTCTGGTGACATTGCCCCCTTTTGTTCACTACATCTCATTACAACCTGGATAGATCTTTGGGGAGAGGATCAAGTAGAGCATCTGGTTGACTCTACTTGGTTGGTGGACCCCGGTATGAAAGTAAGGCTCACAGTACATATAATTAGAGTCCTGACTGTCCATTAAAAGAATAAGGATCATTGATTTTCTTGGTAAGCCAAACTGATCAACATGTGGGGATAGAATCTAAACAATCAATATTTATTCTTTATTTTGAACATATTATGTTTTTTATTTCTAACCAAATCCATATATGAGATGTAAACTAAAATTATATCTTGATGTTTATAGAAAATATGATAATATAATACTCATGTGGGCCACATTATTTAAAATAGATATTTTAGTATTTTTTTTTCTTTTTGTAATGCACATAAATGACCAGTTTTTTTTTTTTTTTTTTCCATCATTGTGTTTAGTTTCGAATGTAAGAAAATAAACAGTTTAAATTTCACTGATGAAAAGTATGATCGTCATTATCCTACCCAGCTCATCCTAGTTACCCTACCTGATTCTCACTCAGGTCTTTGAGACGTAATCATTGGTTGTCCTGACTTCAGACCACTTTGCTAACTTTAAGTTCAGGCAGTCTATTTTCTCTGGTCATGTGGTACAACTAACATCATACTTGCACATAGGGAGGAATATAATCCCTTCCATGTACAATCCCTGAATCCAATGAAACTTTCACCTTCTAATAATTTTGTCTTAGCCAATTTTTTTTTAATGTACAGAATATCTACACAAACTCTCTAGAAATGGATTTTTATTTTACTGAATATATTAACGTAGAGTTTCTTTTTCCTCTCCATTTCTTCTTCTTTGTTTATTGTTTTCATTTTTTTCCCATGGGAGTAGAATACTTCTCTATTATTATGTTCGAAAAAGTGATGATCGTCCATTGGCACTTGAGCCTGCTTTGGCTGCAGCACGTGCATCAGGGGCCATCATCCACTCATTGCCTTGGTCAGTTTTGCAGTTGGGATTTTAACTTCATTGGTTCACTTGCATCCACTATTTTTCTCAATGACAATTTGAAAGAAAGGGCTGGACAATAGCCAGTGCCTCATCTATTCCTGCTATTGGTTCCTTGTGCAGTGGATGAGGTAGCCGAGTCAATGATGGTCTTCACAGTACAAATAATCAACACTGTCAAAGTCACACTCAGCTAGGTTATACTGGTCGCCCATAACTACTGTCACTTAGCCTAATTGTTTAGGATCCCTTCCATTGAAATTTGTCTTTTGTCCTTAAGGGTAAATATTATCCTTGGGACCAGACCTGTGTTCTTGTGCATGTCAATATTGTTTTTTGGGGTTTCAGTTAATCTGTCCTTGTTTTAAAAAATGCTTTCATCCTTTCTTTTACTGAAAAACGATGCACTTTACCAAGTACCACTCAGCATTTCTTTGATAGGCGAACTGTCCTGGAACATTCAGGTTATCTTTGATTGATTGACTTGCTTGGACCTAAGTTCTGTTCCCCCAAATTTGAATTGATTGTTTTGATTAGAATCGACATTTAAGCTGCAGCTGGTAGTTGCGAAAGTCCGAGAAATGGTGATTTATTTGGGTTAGTCTATCTATCATTGCCCAATTACAGAAATGGCCCAATTACAGAAATGGTACTTTCTTTGGGAGCCAAGTCACATTATTGGATTGCGAGCTGTCATTGATAAAGTTGGCTTCATGTTGCATTATGCACCATTCTAATCGGAGGTTTTTCTTTGAACTGGTAGTTGTGTATTGTAAATTTTACTAAAATTCTGTGGACGATCCTCTTGTAATTCATTAGACAAGAAGTGCAAGTCTCTTTGCAGTTTGTTGAAGAATGAATGATATGCTGTTTTTTAGATGTGACAAAAATGTAATTCATTGGGTGACGACTACAGGTGTCTTTGAAGTTTTTTGGAGAACAAATGATATGCTGTTTATTTATTTTTGGCTCCCTGCCACCCAAACACCAAATGCCTGAAAGAGAGAGTTACTGGAATTATTATCCTTTTTCTTTTATTGTACATCTTCCCTTTGTTTAAATCAATGTTCTTCATTTTGCAGAACAATTGATGTGCATCAACTGCTGAAGTCACAGACAGGAGTAGCAGCTGGAGGCTATCTTTACTAGTGTTTGAATGTTGGAATTGCATAATGTCACAAGTCAGTCTTATTGCAACCTGGCTAAAGTGTTAAGGAGTTGAAGATCCATCTTGTCAAAAGTCTGCTGAGATTTGACATCAGGGTACTAGCATGTGCTGAGATTTGACATCAGGATGCTTGCACGCTTGTGGTCCACCATCATGAGAGGATGTGCTCGTTAGCTTTTAGAGATTTTGGGAATTTATTCAAGTGAGGAAGTGGAGTCTTGTGCCAGTCTGCAATGTTGGTCCCAATCTGCATTTTTTTCACACTATTGTGTGTTCATGAACTCATTGAGCACTGAGGCAGGATAAAGTGTTTGCAACATATATCTTCTGCTGACATTCACCTTTTCTTGTCATCACAAAAATAGCTAAGACGGGTGCACTTTGTTGTGTGGCCGCTGGGCCACATGGAGCAAAATCAAATGCAAATGGTAGGGACTGCTCCATAGATCACAATGAACCTCATTGGCAAACTAACTCAAGTTTCTCTCCTCCACCATCGAGGAGATGGGACTGCAGATTCCAGTCAGATGTATTATCTAATAGATCATGTGGGGTTCCTTTCTATGGGTCATCATTATCCTCAAATAGTAAAGGGAGCAGAAGCATTCTGAGCAATGACCAGTATCCCAACCATCAGCATTCTGTGTCTGATGGTGCACTGTCTTATTTTGGAAGCCCATCCGATAATTTACAAATCCCTCGATGGACTCCACCCAGGCAAAAATTCAGCTACGGTGAGTTTGCTTCACCTTTGGCAAGAGCTAATTAAATTTCTTCATTATTTTAGACATAATGTGGTCATCAAGCTCAAACAGTGACCATTTTGTGTAATAGTTCTTTGTTCTATTTGTCTTTTTCTAGTTCCACACTTTGCCATTTTTCATTTTTGGGTGAAAACTTGCCATCTTGATTGGTGCCCAGTTACTTTGCATTTCACAATTCACATTGCTGTTATTGTTTGTTGGTATTAAATTAAGGCCCTTTCGTTGAGCCTTTTCCTCTTTTTATTGTCATCTTAATCCCTAAGAAAGCTACCCCCCTAAAAACAAGTCTTCTTCACTGTGGCGTCTCATTTCATTCTGCATCTCATTGTTTTTTATTGTTAACCTCCTACAGAACATCTGTGCATTTTTGGTTACTGTTTACCCTTTTTTATCCCACTTACCTTGATGTTTACTTTTTCTTGCATTTAGGAGCGAGGCCTGGGAGTTCCTTGTTTCCTCGCTCTGCAGAGGTAGCTTTCTTTCTTCCCTTATTGCACAGTACATGCTGCCTTCGACACGCAAGAAACTCTAGTCGTGGAACTTCATTCTAATCAAAGGACATTGCAAAAGTCAAACAATGATTTTCTAGAATTCATAATTATATTGCCCTCAAGTTGTGAAGATACTGCTTACAAAATTAATTTTGGTTGGAAATGTAACAGCAATTTACAGTTTGATCCTCAATGCAGATGCTAAGGCTGGTGAAGTTAGGGCACTTTTCATATTGTTAGACCAACAAGTGAAATTGTGCATCCATATATCCCATAAATCCAACAAGTGAAATTGTGCATCCATATATCCCATAAATCTAAGTATTATTGCTGACCATCTTCTTTGCTTCTTTTTGTAGAGTCGCTTTACTGCTGCTGCATCTGCAGTATCCAACAGCTTTGGGTCCCCATCACCTGTCTCAGAATCTGTTTTCCCAGAACCAACCATAACACCACCCGTCTCATTCCCACAGCGGAACTTCTCAGGCAGGCGCTCTTTTATGTCAAAGCCTGTTTACCCACTTGTCTTCCGCAATCCTGTTTCAGATGGTGAAGCTTTTGGGACAACTGATGTTGCTAGTGGTAGCAGGTCAATATCTGGAGAGAACAGGACTTTGTCGCTTTCACCTGATGGCAGTGCAAGCCTTGAGCTCAAAAAGGTGGAGGCTTCACCAGATCCTAGTTCAAGTTCCAGAAGAGAAGGATTCAGGTGGAGCAATGCGAGCAGCTATGATATGGGTTTTGATGGAGAAATTGTTGACATAACAGACCACATAGATTCAGCAAGCCTGAGGCCTGCCACCTATAATTATACAGATGATCAGAAATGTGGATTGTGTGGTCGACTGCTATCACAGAAATCACCATGGAGTTCTTATCGGATTGTTAAAACTGGTGATATGCCAATTGCAGGAGTCCTCTCTTGCAGTCATGTTTTCCATGCAGAATGCTTAGATCAGACAACACCCAAAACACAAATCCATGATCCACCCTGTCCTGTATGTCAGAAAACTGTCAGTGGGGCTGAAGCATCATCGACAATTCCAGAGCCATTGCAGATGGCTTTACGTTCTGTTCGCAGGAATCATGGGATTGCCATTGCCTCTGGTGGTGAGGCTTCCACCAGCTTAATGCCCACCGATCAAATGGAAAGCCCATTTAGGAGGAATCGATCCATGCCAATGCCAAGAAGAGGTGGTGCTTCCCTCATAAAAAAACATCTCAAGAAGCATTTCTCTTTCAAGGGGACAGGAAAGGATCTTTTCAGTGTGAAAGTGTTCGGACGAGATCCCTAAGTGGCTGCACAAGTCAGGTGCTTGTGAAGTGCTATTGATCCATAAAATAATCTGGAAGCATCTGAGTCATCTTCGGATTTGTTGTATCTTCAGAATCGTTACCATGCTTGAGGCCCCTTATCCAGCAGGGAAGAAAAGCCAAACTTTCTTAGTACCTGATGCAACTGGATGAATTGGCTCTGAGTTATTTAGAAAGCCATGCCACAGGATGGTACCCCCACCAAAACTGTGATAGCTCTCCCCACGGGGAGAGAGCTTGTATATGCTTTGTCAAAGCATTTGAGATCTTTAGTTTCATTTTATTTTCATAGAAAATTCAGTGTCTGTATGTAGCATTTGGCCACCATGTTGTTTTGCCATATTTCCAAGCATCTGAGATCTCCTGTTTCATTTTATTTCACAGACGATTCGGTAGCCATATGTGGCTTGCCCCCATTAGCTTGTTTTGCTATAATTACACTGGATGAACAATGTTTCAGTCCTAATCTGGTGCTTAGTAGCCTGTATGTAATTTTGAGGCTGGATCCATCAATGGTAGTTGGCTGAAGCCAGTGAAATGTTGTTGGTCTGAAGCTTTAGTCAGCTGGTGAGATGATTCTGCATACCCCTTTCAGCAAGCGTTTTACAGAATCATCCACCTAGTTTAGAAAATGCAAACTATTTATGTGTTAAAGGTTAAGGAATCTGAGATTGACTACCTTCAACGCGCAAAATACACGGGGCACCATTTTGAAACTGAGGGATTGGAAATTTGCTACATGGAACTCTACTCGGCCATTCTACACTCTACCTAGGTAAACCTTTATAATTTGGATATAAGATTGACTGCAATTTGGACATCGAGAAAAGCATTTTCCGTAGTAGAGAACTGTAGACAAGAAGCTATTGAGTGATTGATACTGTTTGTTTGAGGCCCTGTTTGGTTCGGCTTATTATTAGGGCTTACAGCTTGCTTGTTGCTTAAAATAAGTAAAGTTGAGAATTTGAAAAAATAAGTCGGGTTTGATGGAGCTCATAAAAGGAGATTATAACCCTAGTTTCAATGATAAGCCATAAATATTGGATGATAAGATGCTTTTATATTGTTATATCCTTAAATTCTCTCTACAAATTGTGTATAATTCAAAAAATACTCCAGCACTTCAAATTATTTCCACCATCAATCTTTTGAAATTTTTTCTGTATAAAATTTGCACATTTTTAACTATATTTCCAATATTAACTAAATAAAAATAAAAAAGGCTTTTAAATGAAAAACAAAATAAAGTTATAAATACTTTAATTACTTTTTAAAAAAATTAAAATTTATCCATTTTTAGTTTTTATGTTTATTTACTAAATTGACTTTTGCTAAAATTATTTGTTTTAAATTATTTTCAGATTTAATTGCATCATTTTAAACAGCACTAAAATATCGTTATTTGAATATTTGTGCTCCAACTGCATGGCATGCAGCTTAACAATTTTAAGCCCATTTAATTCAGTTATATCAAACGATATTTGACTTTAATTGCTTATTCTTATCAACCATCAGCTAATAAGCAAGCCAAATCAAATTGGCAAATTGTGTCAGGTCAACCTGAACGTAAACAGTCCCAACTCAAATTTTTGTTAACGTTGGACTCCTTTTTTTACCCTGAGGTGGGTTAAAAATGTGCAACCAGATTTAAATACAGTTAAGGTTGGGTTAATGTTATAACTTGACCCCGCCCCATTTTAATAACTTAATAAAAAAATATATTTAATCTAATTTACTATCTATAATTTCAAATAAAATTATAAACTTATTTATAATTGTCTTAAATAGGAGCGTGATTTTAAAATCTAATGCTATTTTTACCTTTCTTTTGAATGTCATATCACCTTAATCTTTTCTTTAATACATTAATCCTTGTATATATTTTTTTAAGATTAATAAGTCAAAATTTATTTTTGTAAGAAAATTAGTATAATTAATTAATATTTTAAATAGATTAAAATATGTATATAAAAAATATAAACTCAAATTGTCGAACCAAAGCTGACCAGAATTTTAGAAGTTTATGTAAGAGTTGGGTAGACCCCAACTAGACCCGATTTATGAACCCAATTTGTACCTTTACTCAAAAGTGCTTTTGAGAGCTACATGAAACAAAAACAAAAATTATGTTTTCTTATTTTGACATATGTTTTTCATAACAATCTTACTTTTTATGAATTGCTATCTATATTTTCAATCATTATCCGCCTATTAGGCCTTAGTATTCTAATGCATTCTAATATATGTTACCGATTAGGCCTTTCACAAATGCATGGCAAAATATGGCGAAAGTGTTAATACCGAATGGAATAACTCGCAAGTATTTGTCTCTCCTGTGTTGATTTGGATAAGTGAGCCAAAAAGGGTGGAGTTAAAATCCATGTTTCTCTTAACTAAACGGGGTAAAGCTTTTGAAAATTTGCGCCTGTATGCAAATTTCCAACTGTGAGATACTGAGACGGCAGAGGCCGGACTAGGACCAAAGGCGTACAATCTAGAAATCTTTCAGAATGCAAGCATTCGAACCATATCAATACTTGGAATTGGAGATTTCGTTTGCTGCTATTTTCAGTAGAAATCCTTTTTTATGAGTCCACTTTGAAGGCATAATAATGAGGCAGTTGAGATGATTCAGCTCGATTAATTGCCGTTCTCGCAATTGATGATGGGAGTGGAAGAGATTTGGTGGTTGGGACTTGGGAGGATTGCACATGCTGCCTTAACGGCTCCCCATTAATTGAGACAGTCAGATCAGTTCATGCAAGTGATTAAGAATATATCTAAAATCGTCAGGGTATCGTGCCATGTTCGGCTGTATTCTCGTAGAAATGTTTTGAGCACAATGGTTGTCATAATGCGTAGTTTAAGATCCACATGGATGCATTTGTGTAACATCTTAACAAAATTGGGTTGGTTTTGAGCTGATGATTAGTGCCAAAAAGTCAAGTTCTCCATTATTAATTAATTTTTATTCTAAATTCATTTTAAGTAAATATATTATATCGGGCACAACATAAAAAATATTTAAAGTATATTTTTTACTCTAAAATGAAAAATAAATTAGAAAGTAGATAAAGGATGGGTAGGTATGTAGAGGCCACAAGATATTATGAATAATTTAGGAATATTTGAAGTTAAATCAGGTTCAAACCACTCAATTTACAAATTGGGTGGGGTTGAACCTAATTTTGCCAACCCCTCTACCCATTTTTTTCACTTTTAGGTTTCTTTTTAGATTGATTGGATACTTTAACTATTTTAACTATCTTTTTTTCATTATCATTATTTTTTATTTTTTGTTAAAAAACCTAATTTGATAATTTTATCCCCTGTTACATTTTTCTAATACAACCTCTCCCCCACTCACCCTCTCTCAAATGCACTCTATATAGACTAATAGACAGACCCATTTCATCCCGGAGCAATCTTAACCATCCATTCATATATGACAAGTTAGACAATCAGTTATGGATTTTTCATGTGGTCCATCAATTGTGGTTTACACTTCTTCAACAGTTTTTTTAAATTATTATTATCAGCCATCCATCTGACTATATAAAAGCCAAATTAGTTAGTGCCCCCATGCTCCACCTACGTACCCACCAATATTCCATGTTGGCCTGTAAAGCAATTGGCACATGATGCCATTGATTGTGAGGTATGGAGCTAAGACTCTACAAAAAGAGATGGAGGGTGGAATGATTGTACGCACTCAAATCATGCAATCCTTAGCACGTGTATTCAGACCACGGTGGGCCACATTTGTCCATAGAATTTTGGAGTCATTGGCTGACTGCTGTTGAACTTTCGTTTCTGTACACGAGGGACAAATGATGACCAGCATCAAGAAGAGCAGTTCATTGGTACTCTGGCGGAGGTGATTATTCACACGCAGCCTTGCAAACGATAGAGTTGCTGTTCATAAATTAAAATTAACCCACCCAAGTTTCACGAACCTTTATATATAAATCTTCTTTTTTGACATAGTTATATCCACGATCCATTCAATGCATGCCCACAAGTTTTTTGTTGGAAATTTGAAGTTTTGGATGATGATCCATCAGAACTATGATGGATAGTGTGATTAACTACAGTACAGGGTAATATCAACAAAATAAGGGAGCTTTTGGACGAAGGCTGCATTTAAGAAGTGGTTTATTAGTTATTTATCTTTTTTAATGTGACATTATAACTACTTTCAAAAATATTATTTTTTTATTTAATTTTTTATTTTTATTTAAAAAAAACTTATTTCGTTGACATCATCTCCTATATTATTGTATGATATTATTTCTTGTTATACTAAGTCTACATATATTTCAAATGAATCTTTGTAATATGCTTTTTATCAAATAAATCTTATAAAAACTTAACTTTATGAGAAGTTGAGAGGAAATAATTGAAAACATGAATAATAAAAAAAGTAAGATAGTTAAAAATAGTTACAATGACGCATCAGATAAAAAGAGTGATTAATACAACTTTTCTATTTGGATGCATTAAGAAGGGAGTTTATTATCAAAATACTCTCTTTTAGATTGGTGTAACATTTTAATTATCATTATAAATTTATTTTTTATTTTTTATTTTTTAATTATTTATTCTTTTTTATTAAAAAACTTATATCACTGATGTGATCCTCTATCACACATTTTTAATATACTCATCCAAAGTCATCAGACAAAAAGGAGTAGGTAGCTAATGCTTTGCCACAATACACGTGTGCATGCATGAGACTGCCGTTTGAGCATCAGGGTATCAAAGGTTCCAGAGGGAGGGAAATAAAGGGAAAAGCTTAAGCGTGTATGATAAAGGAAAGGCTGTGCTTGAAAGGTGGCTGTCATCCTTCTTCTTTTTAAAGGTGGGCGGTTTGCCACATGCAATGCACTTTGAGAAAGGAGGGCTTTTGAGATCCCAAGATTGAGGTGGAAAACCCGCCGGGCTTTATCATTCAATATTCTTCTTCTTGCGTAGAGAAAGCGTTGTTACTCTTGAAGAGTAGATATGGATGATACACGGGCTCACGGAGACTACTTAAAATTGTATTCTTATCTACTAGTTAACTCAATTTCAACTGTCAAAAATATGGGCCTTGGCTGGAATTGATTCTAACTTAACTGCTAGATTATTTTCCAGTGGTCATATCTCAGCTGTGAGTGATTTATTGATTCAATAGAAACAATTAAAATTTTAAAAGAAAAGGAAACTGGCAGGAAATAATGTTATTAATTTAGCGAATAAAGTTAGAATAGATGAAGAAAAAATACAAATGATGGTGAACAAGGTTAAAATAGATAAAAATAATGATTAAAAATATAATAAATGATAACAAATATAAAATTATTATGATTATATGTTAAATTAATCTTTAAAAATGAAAATTTTCTTTTATTTCTATATTTTCCAATCCATGGATGTGTTTGAGTACATTTAAAAAAAGATTTATACAATTATCATTTAAATTGATGCGATATTATAACTATTTTTAATAATTTTATTTTTTCTCTCAATATTTTTTACATTTTTAATTATTTATTATTTTATTCAAAGATCTATTTTGTTAACAGCATCTCCTTTTTTACTAAATTAAGTGCATATTTCAAATATGCTAAATTATTTATTCTTTTTATTAAAAGATCTATTTTGTTAACAGCATCTCCTTTTTTGCTAAATTAAGTGCGTATTTCAAATATGCTTTTTTAATACATCCTATTCAAGCACACCCTTAAGAACTTGAATTAGGGACAAATTCAATTTTGGGGCTTTAATTAGGACGAACCGCAACTTAATTACTTGTTTGATCTAATGTATGGCACGGTTGTGTAACTTAAAAGAAACCTGCGCATCATTCACTTTTCGCTGGTAGAGCATCGATACAGCCAAACCCAATTTGTTTGATTGGCGGTTTCAAACATGAGATGGGAAGTAGTTTTCAGGCATGGGAAGATTTTTATTGGACTTTGGAGTTTGCTCATAGTCAAAGCAGACCCATCATCACCCATGTGCTTAGTTGTTTCCAATGCATATTGAATTCTTAGGAAATGGAAGTGTGCTAGACCCTAGGAGGTCAATGTCACACCTTTGTATCATGTTTAAAAGAATCAAAATGGTAGATCTTGCCATGATCATCGCCCTACGCCAGAATCAGTCCCACCCATTTACAGGATAGGCTACAAAATACAAATTAAAACGCAAGTGACACATGCCAATGGTCCAATCAATCAATAGGCACGCTTGGAATGTTTTAGAGGCTTCATCACATGATTTTGGTGCCAGGTTGAGAAAATATGCTTGGCACGACTCAAATCGCCTGTAGCCTCCGGATTTTGTGTGGCTCAATAACCCAGGGGAAGTGGGATCATGTTGTTGTACGGTTGATTAGTCGTACCATCTGTGAAGTTTTAAATATGATATATTCTGCTTATATTAAAAATTATTAAAACCTGACGCTCATGTGAGCTGCAATAAATAAAAACGTGAAGGAAGATGTTTTTATAATTGAAATTATTTTAAAATAATGGATAGTTTATATCATGTTATATGCATTATCTCAATCATTCAATATATGTCTTGATTAGAAGGATCAAAAATAAAATTTTACGTAAAATTAGCTAGTTTTACTCCAACATAACCGGTTAAGAAGGCATCCTCCCATGCATGTAACCTAGATATATTTCAGCTTGATCTAGTCCTAACACAAATTAAATTGGATTAAATGGGCTTGGCTTTGGCTTTGATACTATGTGCCAATTTCACCTAAAATAACTAGGCGGTTTAGTAGGCCTTCTCATATATATATATAAATATTTATAACTCAAATACACTTTAAGCTTTTAACCGATGAGAGCCTTACACCCACTTTAACACTCCCCGATAGATATGGGACTTACACTTACTTCAATAGTTTATGTTTGATTAGATAAATGAAAAATTAAATTTTCATAGATACAAAAGTAGGTTGTATCATGATTTTTGCAGCATATATTTAAATTTCTACCATTTTTATTTATTGTAGCTAGATTGATTGTCATATTTGAATGGTTTGCAATATAAAAGGAATACATTACATCTAAAAATTTTTAGACGATGGGATGAATCAAATATATGGTACGGATCCAACTTCTTTGGTAAGCTGTAGGGTAACTTTACAGGGTTAGAAAATTAGGAATGGTAACTTGCAAATATTAGCTATAGCAGCCACATATTTGGAGATAAGAAGAGGAAATCTCTTTTACCATTCTTTTATTTTCACAATTATTATTTTTTAATTCTATGTGATATTTATTTGCCGCCCCAGTCTCTAACAATCTTATTTTTTAAATATTATTTATAAATTCAATTATTCCATCTATTTTTGTTTTCAAAAAGTTTATCTTATTTTCAAGTATGGTTTTTACTTGATCACGTCACTTTCCTCTCTTTTCTTCTTATTTTTCAGACGTCACCTTTCTTCTCTTTTCCCTTCCTTTTTCTCACCTCTCCCCTCGCAAAAGTGCAAGACATTATATGGCCCTCTGATGCATGGATTGCTCTGATATTTGCAACAAGTGATCATGACAATGTCTCCATCTTTTGCCGACTCTAATGGTTGACCTTTTTGGAAAAGGAATAGCAAACTAAGCTTAGCAAGCAATGTTGCATGTGAGCATACCTCGAAATATAAATTAATGAAACATTTAAAAAATGATTCCTGCTTGAACCGAAGATCGATGACTAGAGCCAAATGGGCTTCTGCTAATTATTATTGATTAGTGGACTAAGATTCCTTTTCACCGCTTAATATATCTTCTACTTTTCAAGCTCACTTGAGTTTTAAGAATATCCTTTAAGTGTTTCATTTGAGACATGAGAAATACAGATAGAAGCACTTTTGTTAAAGTTTCTACTGTTTTCCAGTCCAAACGATGAATCTGACGAAGAGCAAGACCAGAAAGAATGGCTGCCAGTAACTTTTCTACCACCCACTTCTAATGCCGCTTGATGGATGATCTTTGGCATCTCTGCTTTGATACTTAATGATTATTGGGCTCCATGCATGATGAATTTGGAAAATTTAGGTTGATACTTGTTACTGATGAGAATGATACCAAGAGAAAACTTCAAATTTCGAGCCTATAAGACAGAAAAGGTTAGAATAACGCCACATGCATCTTCAGTATCTCTACTTTGACATTCAACCATTATTATGCTGCATGCATAATAAATTTAGGAATTTAGGTTGAAAGTCGATGCTTGCTTTATAGTGAAGAGAACTAAAGCACCCATAGGAAATAATATCAGCGACTGCACTTAGTATACCATAGGTGTATTCATCAATCAATGAGAGGTGTGACGGTTGCATATTGAAAATAGGTGGCATCTTGCATCTCTCGATAACTAGACCGGTGGCATCTTGCACTCCGTGCCAGCAAATGGACGAAAATAGGTCAAAGTCTACAGCACTGACTGACACATTCTACAAGAGATATAGAGGCAACTTTTAGACCCTCTTTCAATGGCATGTGCACCCTATCTCTCCTCTTGGAAAACATAAGGAGATAATAAAGAGGTGAATGATGGGCATGTTTATTGCGTAGATCAGTGCTATGCACCAGGCGAACTTGCAATCTACATCATTCCAAGTTGGTAAACCAACAGATTGTCCCAGGTAGGTCCACAATTGGTTCAGATATCACACACACGAGGAAAGCTGCAATGGTGACTCAAATATAATAATTTCTGTCTCTCCAAGCTAGTTTGGACTATTCATTTCCAAAAGCAGGAAGAAAAGAGGTAGATATCAATCAACCAGGTAGGTGAAGTTGTCAGTTGCATAAAGAAAAATGAACCTAGGTGCTTGAACGGTTTAGTTTCAGTTGGCTGTTAGGATACTATTCATTTTATATTCCATTTTCTCATTTTCACCACTTTTTATCTTTTTCCCTTACAACACCTCCATCCTCTATAAATAATCCTTTCTATTCTTCACTCCTTCCTCATCTCGTCTTCTTCAATTATTTTTCTCGCAATCTGAATTTTTAGTTCAACACTTGTATTGTAAGTCCTAATAACTTTCAACGTTTCCTTACAAAGCTCTTTTGCCGCCTCATCTTTGAATGCTCATCTTGATGTTTAAACATTGATATCTCAAATGGGTTTTGTTTACAGGTAAATGGATTTTCTTGGGATTTCTCTACTTGCAATTCTGTCCTTGTTCAGGACTGTCCATGGCCTTGGAGGGGGATGGTCCAGTGCCCATGCTACTTTCTATGGAGGCGGTGATGCTTCTGGGACAATGGGTAAGCTGACAAAGAGTCTTGCTATTCATAGCTGCAAAGAATGTACACTGCACTTGTCATGTGCCACAGAAGATCTGCAGTCTGTACAAAAATCAGTTGTCTGTATTGGATATGCAAATGTGGCTGCCTGTTCACTTGGTCTGCAGAATGTTTCTGTCAGGGCACATTCACATGGCAATTGGCTTGATGGATGTCTCAAATCTCTCACATATGTTTCATGTTGTGAGAAACCAGAAGAGTTTCTCATGGTTTTGATAGTCATTGCATGCTCTTTTCTTAGGTGGGGCTTGTGGTTTTGGAAATCTGTACAGTCAGGGGTATGGGACTAACACTGCTGCATTGAGCACTGCTCTCTTCAATAATGGTTTGAGCTGTGGAGCTTGTTTCGAGATAAGGTGCGCCAATGATCAGAAATGGTGCAAATCAGGATCGATTGTGGTCACTGCCACCAACTTCTGCCCACCAAACAGTGCTCTACCAAACAATGCAGGGGGATGGTGTAATCCACCTCAGCAGCATTTTGATCTCTCTCAGCCAGTCTTCCAACAAATTGCTCAATACAAGGCCGGAATTATTCCTGTTCAATATAGAAGGTAACAAAGCCTCAAGTTCTTTTTTCTTTTCTTCTTCTTCTTTTCAATAAATTCTCATCATTCTCTTTTTATTCATGAAAGAAGCCCTTCTTCTTTTTGAAAGACAAGTACAATTCCACGATCTGGAGCTATGAAGTTCTGCCTTTGTAGAAGGCAGGATTCAAATAAAAAAGGCCGCAGTAGGAATAGTTTACATTGGAAACAGTAGGGGAAATGATTCAGCTTCTCCTTGTCCCTCTACTAATCGAGTCTTCAGATGAAAATTTCACATTCTTCTTCCTCCATCTAACAACCACAGTCCAAAACGCAACAAAGAGGCCGAACAAGCCTTCAATCAGGGTAAGTAAATTAGAAAACTAAATATGTTGGCTCTATGCTCGCAGACATCCGCGAGTTTTGGATGGAATAAATCATCTATGATTTTCCATCCTCCAGTCTCTAATCCGACAGCGAGAATTTGATAGAAGGCATATATATATGGAAGAGTTGTGTCATTTTGGCCAAATCCCCCACAAGGACAGAATCAGAATTATTTCTAGTGGAAAAAAAAACGAAAAGGTAGCTCATTTCCAAACATTCTTATTGTTCCATAATCATTATGTATAACTCAAAGAAACCAAGAACAAATGATTTGACATACTCAAGACCACATCAAGAAGATCCCAAACTCATCAATAACAAATTAACTGTAGGTAATCTTTTCTTCCTTCCCATCTAACACTTACCTTTTAACCATCTTTCCTTGCAGGGTGCCTTGCCAGAAGAAAGGAGGCATCAGGTTCACCATCAATGGGCACTCCTACTTCAACCTTGTCCTTATCACTAATGTAGGTGGTGCTGGTGATGTTGTTGCTGCCTCCATCAAAGGCTCCAACACTGGGTGGCAGCCCATGTCCAGGAACTGGGGCCAGAACTGGCAGAGCAACAGCTATCTCAATGGCCAATCTCTCTCTTTCAAAGTGACCACAAGCGATGGGCGCTATGTCATCTCCAACAATGTAGCACCTTCTAACTGGGGCTTTGGCAAGACATATGCTGGCCGGCAGTTCTAACAATTCCTGCCATAACTAACTAGTCAACCTCTAACTCTGCCAGAAACATTCCGTTCTTTCATCCAAGTAATTGACACCTTTAACTGCAATAGTCATGTTCTAGCATGGGCCCTTTTTTTAAACGGTCCATGTATGGTTTGTATCTGATTGTATCGAGTTTGGCCCAGACGGCCGGAGGGATCTACACCAGAAATTTGGTGTATATCTAGAGGTCTAACATATCTCAAGGACTTCTGCTAAATTTTAGGTAGCAGTCTGTGTGTTTGTAGTATGTTGAGTGGGCAATGATTGCCACTTAGCCATGCCAATGGAGGGCATTTTGGTGTTGGTAGAAGGGAATATACCAATGAAGTATGTTTGTGTGGTCTATTTGAGTGGGAGAGGCTATTGTAGTTAGCTTGTTGCTGAAATGATCTCTTGGGTACGATATGCAGGACTTTAGATTGACCACTGTGTAAATCTTTGGTGTTGAGATGAATAAATGGAAGTTGAAGCTTTGCCCCAAAATAAATCTGTTGTCATGCTTGGCTGCACATTTGTTTCTGCTAATTTGATGTTGATAATGAGTTTTCCATTGACTTGTAGTTCTCTTTTATACTCTGGCAAGCTAGAGAGAGAGAGAGAGAGAGATCCACCACAAAATAATGTTGGGATAAATTATTTGTGTAAATCAAATAGTCAATCACAAATTTCAATCAACACAAATCAATTACCCAAAGAAATTAAACTAATAAACACATAAGAATTTTTATGCGGAAAATCCTCAATGTGAAGGAAAAACCGTGGGACCCAATCTAGTCAAAAACTTTTATTATAAAATAATATGATCATGATCACAAAATATGTTTTTTCTTAGTGAGAACTAGAGGATTTCATCATCATCATAAGAATGAATTTCAATATACTCAACAAGAAAACAATAAGGATGGATCTCACCAAGCCTAACTAGAAAACTGATTCAAAAGATGTTAAGAATTTCTCTCCTAAATCTTGATGGCTTGAATGATATGGTAATAATTAAAATCTTTCTTCAGTTGCACAAGCTTGAAGAAGGAGAAAACCAAGAAAATCACTCCCAAGAAGGCTGCTGCATACGTAGAGGGTTTCCAAACCCACTTCTATTCTTGGTCATGCGCTGTGCGCATGGAATTTGTTGGGGCCACCTCCACGTGGGAGGAAAACCCAACAAATGATTAGCTACACAAGGAGATATTAGAAACGATTTCTGACATTAACGAAAACGTCTTAATCATTTAGCTAATTTTTGAGAAGGTAAAAAAATGCAACCTGTAGTAAATATTCCTTTAGAGAAGGTAAAAAAATTGCAACCTGTAGAAGTTATTCTTTGACTACTTTGCCCATGCAGCAGTATACTTGGAGGTGCTAAGTAGTCAGAAACTCAACCAAGTAGTAAAATGCGTGTGCCAAAGTTTAAAATGCAGTAAAATAGCTTGCAGTTTCAGATGAAGAGGTGGGCATGGTCTTGGGAAAATAAAAATGAATGAAAGGAGATGGGAAGGGAATGAGATACAAAGAAGGGTGTTGTCAACTATAGAAAGAACAAGGAAAGAATAAATAATCCTTTTAATGAAAAAATAGATAATAATTGAAAAAAATAAAGCTGTTAAGATATTCATAATATTTAAAAATTTCATTCCCCAAATAAATTTTTTTCCCCTTAGTCATTGGTATTGATAATGTTAGGATAAACTACACCTCTTGTGTAAATAAAAAAGGCAATCATAAATTTCAGTCAATACAAATTAATCAAACCTACAAGCATAACGCATTCACTACAACAAAATTTACCTTTGACTGAATTAAGTCTAAATTTGGTTGCATTTAGTTAAATGTAGCGAAAAAAATATGATCGCTAGTTAGTTGTATATGCCTTGATACATTTGACTTAAAGAAGACAATTTTAGTTGGTTGCGTATAAAGTAAACGCAACCAAAATTTTGGCTATATATAGTTATATATAACCAAAATTTTGACTTTATTTAGTTAATGTTTGGCTGTATTTAGTCTAACGCAGCCAAATATTTGATCGCATTTAGTTTATATGTAGTCAAAATTTTGAATATGTTTAACTATATACAACTAGTTATTTGGAGACATTTAGCTTAATTATAGCAACATTTTGGTTGTATATATTTTATATACAACCAAAATTTCTATTGCATTTAATTTATATGTAGTTAAAATTTTGGTTGTAATTAACTATATGTAACTAATTATTTGACTGCATTTAGCTTATATGTAGTCAAATTTTTTAATGCATATAGTTTTATGCAGCCAAATATTTGGTTGTGTATACTTAGTCCTAAAGGCCATTAAAATTTGGCTATGTTTGTAAAAAATGAAACTATATATTCCGTTAAGTTTTATACCACATTTATATGTAATGAACTGTTTAGTTGCATTTCATTGTTAAACCATAATTATAATGCCTATTCTTGTATGAATAGTTGATTAAACACCACAAATCAAAAACATGTGATAATATATGAAGTGCAAACTCACAATTATTGTTCGAATTATAATAATATGCCTACTAATTAGTTAAATATGGTAAATAATTTTGCATAAGTATTAGTTTGAATGCACAAATATGAAATATATGTCTGATAAAATAATAAGGGCCACACATGTCAAAGCCTCTCAAACATGATAAAAGAATTTATAATCATGACTCATTTGAGTTATCATCTTAATACATATGCTCAAACATCTTGACCCTTCTCATTGCTAAACAGTCCAGTTTATAAGATTAATTAACATGAGTCATATATTAAAACATAAAAGTAAAAAATCAAAATACAGAGAAATATGGCTTTAGCTATCGGATATGAAAAAGTAAATATAGATAGTAATATGGTTGAAAAGCTGGAGACTAAATTAAGTCTTTACCTAGAGTCCCGCCAAATGCTATATAAATGAGAAATTGGGAGGAAACATTAATGTTCAGGTGGAAAACCCCACCTCACGTGGAAGGAAAACCCAACAGATAATCATCCATTTTCAAATTAATTGATTACAAGGTTAGTATGAATTTCAAACTTCTCAACAATTGTATCGTACCAAGAATACCATATTTTCGTGCAAGCATCGTATTACACAGAGGGCTCAAAACGCTGAAGGTTCAGATCTCTGCAAAATACGGGCCTTACTTGCCCGAAATACAACCCGAGTATGATCTCATTCTGCTCGAGTAGTGGATCACCTACAACCGTCGTCCCTCGCTCACACGCCTGCAGCGCTTAAGACCCCAACGAAAACCACTCGGCTAGCCGTCCTACCAATTCCTGATGCAAACATTCTCCAGCATTGGTTGAAATACAACCTCATCTGGAAATCCAGCATTTTTCATCACAGCAAATTCCCTCCTTTTGCTGGTTTACGCATTATGTCGAGCACCTTGAGGCCCTTTTTCCTCTCGCCAGCGGCAGCATCAGCAGCGTCATTCCTTTCCCGTTCACATGGCATGCGACGGAGCCTCAGTAGCTGTAAAAGTATTCGGTGTAGTAGGGGCACCAGCAAGCAGCATAGAAAGAAGGCAGCTGCTGCTGTGGAATCGCTGGTGAAGAGGAGGACCCGTTCGGGAAGGGAATTCGATCAAGAGCATGTCCTCCGCCAGCATATATCTGAAGGTTCTCATGTCCCTGTCTTGCTTGGTGAAGTCTTGGACGTCTTCGACAGGCAGCAATTGCGCTCCTTCGTCGACTGCACCGTTGGAGCCGCTGGTCATTCCTCTGCAGTTAAACTCTTGCCTCATGGCTCTATTTTGAATGGCGTTTGTTCATTGTTTCACTATCATGCAAAGATTAGAAATTTACTAATTTTCATAGTAAGAGAAGTTTATTAACATGGTGTATGGGTTATTTTTAAAATTTCGTACAGTAATATATCCAATTAGTGGTTTTGAATATGGGCAAAATGTGCATCTTTGGTTTGATAGGCTTGAATCTTAGTTCTGCATTTTGAACTTATTTGTTGTAGCACCCCAGATCTAGCTAATGTGAAATATTGTCTGCTTTGGGCCCGTTAGATCCCATCGGTGAAGTTTTGTCCCATGGTTTTGGATAAGCATGGCATTAAAAAAATTGGCTCTGTTAGGATGTATGGAACCATAAACCATGGAGATCCATTCATCGAAAGTTTTGCTGTTGGACTGTAATTATCTACTTTGATGAAAGTTTGGAATTCCTGGGCAACATGAGCTCATGATTGGAGATTGGAAGGCATATTAGAATTCGTCTGATGGATAGATTATTGAAAAGATGAATGGGATCAATGTTGCCAGCATGGCATATTTATCCAAAATCAGGGACATTGCATTAGAGAACACCCATCACTTGATTTTTCATTTCTCATACATTGGGTAGCTGACAAGTTTGAATGAGTTTGTTCTTGTTCTTTTTGCATTTAATTGCTAGATCTCGGCCAACATAGTGACCTCATTAGATATTTTATGGTGCATGGTGGCAATTTTGATGATGTAATTGCAGGATGGAGGGAGTGGTGTTGGGGCATATATAAGGCATCTACATATGTTTGAAAGAAAAAAGGGGAAAAAATTGGAGATTCTTGCATTAGTGTCTTTGTTCTCATTGGCAAATATGTTGACTTCGAGTTTTGAAAAGATGCTTGGCTGGAAAATAGCCTCCTTTCAGAATCCCTTCTGGCATTTTCTAATTGGGAGGGTGGATCATTGACAGTTTTGTTCTTACTGGACACGGAAGGAGAACAAAGTCTTAGATATTGGGGCTCAAATCTAACCCAAGGAAGCAATTATTACTTTATGCTATTTAGTTAGTAAGTTGATTAATCATCTGCTTGCTGTTGTAGAAAAGTAGAAACACCATTTTAAGGTGTTTGGAAGTGAGAAACCCAAAATTTCCAGGGAAATGAAAATTTCCTTTTCTTGATGTGGCATCCACCCACCCACCCACCCCTAAACAATCCTACTTTTTCCTATCACTACCTATTTTTCCTACCCAAAAATCAATATATTTTGTCTTTATTACTAACATCATTCCTTATCTTGTTGATATTATTTCTCACCCATTTTAAGTGAAAAATTTCATTTCTCACTATCCAAACAACCCAAAGTGGATAATTATTGTTTTCAAGTTTCAGTTGGTCAACTGGGTTGTTAATATTAACTTGGCTGAAATGACACAGGTTCAAGCTTGATGTGAAAATTGATTGTGGTTTGTGTGCCTAGACCAACTTGGTTGAACTTTAGGTGACACACTTTGGATTGAGAGGCTGGCTGACAAAATGCTTCTCCTCTCTTCCTAGATTTCTAGCATAATTGAAATTTATCTGGTAATCCTAAATGAGCAGTTGGTGGACGTCAAATGAATTCAATTATCAATTTCTGATTTTTCTAAGTCAAAGGATGCCTAACGAATTTGATTCTGAATTTGACCCTATTGGATGATTGTTTTGCTATGTGGCTATTTAGGTTTAGTGTGCATTTGGATTCTTGTAAAAGGTGTGGAAAGTTTTATCTTTTCCACCCCATTTAATGTGATATGATATTTAAAGTCACTAACAATTTTATTTATTTTTTCTTGTTATTATCTATATTTTCAATTATTATTCCCAGCCTTTTCATCCAAGAAATTTATCTATTGTTATCTTTTTTAACTTTATTTTTAATTATCATGCCCTATTTTATCACATCATTCCCTCTTCTTTTCTCCATTCTTTTCAGATTCCATTTTTTCAATCTCATTTACACCCCTTTGGGAATGGGGAAAAGGGGGGAAGGGAATGTGGAAAAT
>JAYJMB010025646.1:0-25491 GCA_036873735.1 Pouteria campechiana
CTTCCATGGAATTGGATTGGGTAACAAGAAGTTCATTGCAATATTAACTACATTAGATAGATGAAATTTATTAATCTTCATTTAAAAAATCAGGTAATATAAAATCAGAAAGACATTTATATAAATTGATTCAAGACAATCTGGGCAAAACAGCTTCCATGCAGGATGGCAGCTGGGTGGGTGGATGTGTATGGAAGTTGCAATCCAGCAGAGTATCAAACCAACGAATTTCTGCAGCAATTACAGAGTATTTTGAAAAAACGGCCTCAAGCGGCTTCGCTCTTTCGGGCCCCTCTCCCGCGAGAAAAGCGGTTGGAATTCCTCTCCAACGCCCGTTCTCTTCTCCCTCTTTTCTCCTTACCCTCCCTCTGTCTCCACCCCCTTCATTTCCATGGCGCAGTAGTCCGTCAGTTTCTCCATCGAAGCAGGGAGCTCGACAACGCTCGCAGCCCGGGCTTCGATTCAACTCAGGGATCTTTCCAGCAATCCGAGCATCCCATCGATTTTTCTTCTCGGGATAACCAGTCGACGATATTTCGAGCTCCTAAGTCGTTGTTTCTTTCTGGAGGTTGTTTTCTTGGTGTATGTGTAAAAATCGGAATGAATGTGGAGAATTCGGCGTTGCTTTTTTATGAGTAGATCCTCGTAGAGGAAGAATTCTCAGTTAAAGGAATGATTTTTTGGTGAATTGGGAGAAAAATCACGGCTTTGTTGAAGACGACATCTGGAATAGATGGAGATCGCCGCTCAGCTGAAGCGGGGGATATCGCGGCAGTTCTCCATGGGATCTTTGAGGAAGAGCGGGAGGTTCAGCCTCAGCAGGCAATCGTCGTTCGATCCGAGGCGCGCGCTGCGGTTCAGCTTCGGGCGGCAGTCTTCGCTTGATCCGAACCGAGGCGCTGAGCTGTCGAGGGAGGAGCTGACGGTGCCGGAGAATCTTGACACGACGATGCGGCTGCTGTTCTTGGCATGCAAGGGAGACGTGAAGGGCATGGAAGATTTGCTGAACGAGGGTGTTGATGTCAATAGCATTGATTTGGATGGGCGAACTGCGCTCCATATTGCAGCCTGCGAAGGGCATGTTGATGTCGTCAAGCTCTTGTTGAGATGGAGGGCCAACATCGATGCCAGAGATCGGTGGGGTAGTACGGTAATTAGACTTTCAAATGTTAAATTTGCTATAATTTTCTTGTTGTTTTTCAGCTACAGATTGCGATAGTCTTTCAAATCACCTGCTTTACCATTTTTTTCCTTCTTTAAAATTTCTTTTCTTTCTTGTCTTTTTTTTTTCCTGCTTTTTTTGGGGGCCCATTTGGTTAGCTGCTCTATCCATGTAACTGTTTTATGTTGTGTTTGATTGGTTTTGGTTTTGAAAATGATCTAATGAATTTCATGTAAGGAGAAAACGATTATGCGGCTTAAGTCAGAAAGTTATATGCAGTTTTTCAGAAGTGTCCGCTGCATGGATGGTCCTGAGGCTATTAATCACAGAGTAACTCATCCCTGCTTGTATTGTTGTCTGGTATTTTAGCCGTGGATGCAAGCTAAGGCTGCTCTAGAGCCAATAGAAAGATGAGCTAGAATTGCTCTGTTATGTTTGCATGCTGATTTTCTTGCCAGAATTTGGGTTGACCTCTGGTTTTCTTCGTATTGCAGGCTGCAGTAGATGCTAAATACTATGGAAATGCTGAAATCTACAATATCTTGAAAGCTCGAGGAGCCAAAATACCAGTATAATCTCTTTCCTGTTTTATTCTGAGATGAAGAAGGTATATTCCTTAAAATCTCTATTGAAGTTGTCAACGTATGTTTGCAGAAAACAAGGAAGACTCCTATGGTTGTTTCAGATCCTCAAGCAATTCCAGAATATGAGCTTAATCCTTCAGAGGTCCACCTCCGGAGGTGTGATGGGATCTCAAAGGTAATGTCCTGTTATCTTCATTAAGAATAATTTCCTAGCCTACAAAATAGTTATACATGGCCTATTCTCTTTCAATTAATTGTAGTTTTCTAATAAAGTAGACTTTGTCTATTAACGTGATACTGTAAAATAAAATGGCGATGAAAGAAAAAGTTAATGCATTTTAGGGTTGACTTTACCTTGTCAAAGAGATTAACCATTCACCTAAAGCTTTATAGTTTAAGGAATTTGTTGTGCGCAATATCTTAACCGTGGCTTCAACATCCCTCCTCAAGCTAAAGCATGCATCTTGCTTCCCCAATTTACCTTTCAGATCACAAGTTACCACCATATGCTACACAATCAATGTTTGTTGTGGGCCGCATATTAGGCACATTATGTTTTGCACAAACTTCAACCAAGTAGCTCTATCCACATCATGATAGATGTCACGTTGTGTCCCTTAACATTGAGGCAGTCTTCACTTTGGCCTAATTTGCCCTCCTTGCAAATTACCCTTGCAGTTTATGGAATGCAAAAGTTTAGTCTCTTAAATGTTTTGCTCCAAAGAACTATTGTAGGAAGTGTTTTTTTTTTTTAATTATTATTAGTCTTTCTTTGTCTTTTCTTTTAAAATATGATTTGATTTAGTGTGCAACAGTTATCTCAGAAAATTCATAATAGCTTGTTCTTCTCTTCTTTTTCTGAGATTTTTGCATTACTGAATTGGCAGGGTGCTTATCAAGTGGCTAAGTGGAATGGGACAAAGGTCGCTGTCAAAATACTTGATAAGGACTGCTATACAAATCCAGATAAAATGTACTGTCTGCATGTGTTTATTTTCCTCTAAATTTGCATATTCTTCTCAGTCTGGAAAAAGAAATATCTTTCAAATATATAATGCTATCTAACAGACTAGGAAGTTGGCTTTCTGCTTCTAATTCTCTTTCCAGTTTCACCGGAGCAGCAACAATATAGTCTTTACATTGGATGGTTTCGTGTGTTGACAATTCTACTTCATTGTCTGCAAATTCTGTATTTATTATTTCCTTTATTGCTTCTTTTGCAGTGGATAATAATAATGAACAAAAAAAAATGACATTATAGCAATGCAAAATAATAATTAAAAAATAATGTTTCCAAAGGAGAGACTGTTTGATGAAAACCTTCCAGCAAACACTGTTACATCTCTCATGACCAACAGACATATGAGTCTCTCTTTGGACCCATTTCGCCACCTTTTCGCCACCATAAGTACGGTCTCTAGTTATTTGACTCAAGATCCCAATGTGTAGTTATTAGGCTTAGCTGATAGTTGTTTGGGTGGATGCATTTAGGCCTAGATTGATATTATGCATGCACACATCTGTGTATATTTATGCATGTTTATATGTCTATCACTGTGAAGCATTTTTCTTTCTTTCTTTCTTTCTTTTTTCTGGTCCTATGGAGTTTCTGATTGGAAGCTTTTTATTCTTTAGACATCAAGCAATATCTGTAATTTGAGTCATTTTATTTTATTTTTCCTTTTAATTATTGGAAGCTCTTTAGTAATTGGTTGTCACGATGCTGGACAATCTCAGATTTGAGACAATTTTCTGATTAGCATCAAATAAGAAGGCCGAAGTTATCTTTATAGAATTTGAGAATTAGTGATTTGAAGGGCAAAGGGGCTGTTTAGCATGATTTCATAATATGCTGAAAAAGAAAATGAAAGAAAGTTGTAAAAATGGAGAAGAAGAAGAAACCTCAGGAATCATGATTTGGTTTATGGCTCAGCACCCTTGGACCTCCAAGTTTCATGTTCAATTCCCATCATGCTAGGAAACTGTTACTTCCTTGGAAAACTGGAACTGTCTTCTTATCAATTGTTTCTTTGGTCTTTTCATAAAAAGTAGATTTGTTAACTTGTTTATTAAAGAATGCTCATAAAGGTATCTAGCTCTTTTCGTCGTTCAATGTGAATTTTTTCTTGGAGCAGAAATGCTTTCAAAAATGAGCTGATGA
Organism: Pouteria campechiana; assembly: GCA_036873735.1. Taxonomy (NCBI): domain Eukaryota; kingdom Viridiplantae; phylum Streptophyta; class Magnoliopsida; order Ericales; family Sapotaceae; genus Pouteria; species Pouteria campechiana. Next base: position 3,908 of record JAYJMB010025646.1, read on the forward strand.
TGTTGCAGAAGGTTCGGCATCCAAATGTGGTTCAGTTTGTTGGTGCTGTCACACAAAATGTACCAATGATGATTGTTCTAGAGTACCCTTCAAAAGTAAGTTTTTTTCACCTTTTTAATAAACTAATTATGAGTTTATTTAGTCACGGCTGAAAAAGGGAGAACAGAGAAAAAAGAAGAATTCTTCCTAACAAGTTTATCTATTTTATCTGCTTCTTTTAAAATCATTTGAGCCAATATTCCCTTAGAAGTTAATTTCTTAAAATCGTTTTCTTAAAATCGTCGTTACGAAGTGTTTTCCTAATTGACTATGCTGAAAAAAATTTCTCACTACATTACAAATCATGATCCTTAAACATTAAATCAGAACTTGGAACTCATCTTTTGGTGGATTTCAGGGCGATCTTGGAAGCTACCTTCAAAAGAAAGGACGTCTGCAGCTTTCGAAGGCGTTGAAATTGGCCCTTGAAATTGCTAGGTATGTTCTTCTCTGCCTTGAAGGAAACTTGCTAGAACTTCTATGGAATTTTGCATGTGGTGTACTTGGCTCTCAGGTATAGTCTTTCGCCTGCTGCTCCCCCTCCCCTCCCCTCTTGTGTTTTTGAGGACTATCATACATTGTAGAGAGCTACCCACCCCATCTACAACCTGACAACAACAACAATAAAAATGAAATAAAAAATGCATGCAATACACATCTTTCAGTTTTCTCTACAATTTTCTTTGGCAGAACTCCCAAGTCAGGTTTTTTCACTATTGTCATTACCAAGACTCTTTGAGTGAAAAACCAATCAATGGGCCTTTCCTTTTTTTTTCCTTTTACTAAATGACTCATCCTCAATAACTTAAATTGCCAGTCAGTCCTTTTTTGTTTTGTTCCAATCTGTATCAAGCAATACTAGACATGTGACATGCGATCATTTGGCCTACAAATAAGATTCCTATAGCCGATTGATCATCAATTGATCACATATCCCGTGCATCTTTCCATCTTTCCTGTAATTGCTCTTCTCATCATGGAGAATCTGATTTTTTTTGCAATTAATTTAAGAAAGAACCCTAACCTACTTGATCTTTTTTGTAATTTATTTTGTACTAAATCTATTGGTTGGAAAATTGAAATATAATAAATTCTGCATACATTTATAGAAAAAGATATGTGCTTTTTCCCCCTTTTTGAATAGGAAAACATTTTATTCTATTTCATCTAAATTTCCATTACACATGTACAATCACTGTGCATGCATAATTTTCCTCAATGTGCTTGAGTTCTGTATATCAAGTTAGATTCTCATTTTTTCCCATTGCCAGCTGTACTAAAAACCATCCATTTCCCCTCCTTATGCCTGCTAACGTGTCTATTTTTTGTGATTTGGTGCTTGTATTTTTCTTCTTGTTGGATGATGCTAAATGTATTGGTTGTAACTTCCTTGCATGTCCATGACTTTCTTGTGGCAGGGGTATGAATTATCTTCATGAGTGCAAGCCAGAACCCATTATCCATTGTGATCTAAAGCCAAAGTAAGATGGCCAAATGTGAGAGTAGTTTACTCTGCTTGATAATAACTGTTGTAAATTTGATGAATTTGTACTCATTGAATTATGTACTGCTCTTGATTATTTGAAGTTTTGGTAAGGTGCCAGAAACATTTTGCTGGACAGTGGAAGCCAGTTGAAAGTAGCAGGTTTTGGTTCAATAAAGCTATCAAAAATATTACCTGATGAAGCTCAGCTAGATCCATCAGCTCAGATTGACAATTCAAGTAAGTTATTTGAGTTTGTTGTGTTAGCCCATTTGATACACTATTACAAACTGTATGGACTCTAAACTTAAACCTGGTCTGACGAATTCTTTTATGTTTTCCATATTCTTAGACTGGATTAAATGACAAGCAGTCAGAGAATGTAAAATTAGATGAAAGTGTAAATGTAAAGGGTAATGAATATGTTAAATATTTTCATAGAATTAGAGTATTTGAAGTAGAAGAAACCCTATAAAAGATGAAGATGGATAAAGTTCTAGGCCCAAATAAAATACCAATTGAGTGTTAGAAGTGCATGGAAGATATCAGTTTTTATTGGTTGATGGATTGATTCAATCAAATTGTCTGATTGAAGAGAAAGCCAAATGAATGGAGAAAAAGTACTATCTTACTAATTTATAATAATGAAAAAAATACATAAAATTATACCTACTATGATGAGATAAAATTTACGAGCCATGCTATGAAGCTTTGAGAAAGAGTAAATGGACACAAAATGAGATACGAAATTAGGAAACCAATTTAGGTTTATACTTTATACTAGAAGAGTTAACTACTTAAACTTCATTTCTATGTTGGTATTTAGTGGAGAATTGTGAAAGAAAAAGAAGAATATGCATATGGTTTATTAACCTAGAAAGAGTATATAATAAGTTCCCTAGAAAATTAATATGGTTAGTGTTGCAAATAGAAAAGTTACTATCAGATATATATGCGAGAACTATTATAAATGTATGTGGATTTTTTAGTTATTTTAGCTTTTTTTCAAGATTCAGAACTAAGCTCATGTCTTTTTACTTTGGTAATAGATGAGCTTATTTGACACTTCCATGAAGAGGCATTTTGGTTTATTTTGTTTACAGATGATATAGTTTTGATAGAATGAATTAGAAACTAGATGAATGGTGGAGTTACTTTAGAATCTAAGGTTTTGTTTGGATATTGGGAAAAGAGTTGGAAAATAGATGGAAAAACTAGATTCTAAACAAGTGGAGGAAAAAAAAATGAGATGATGTGACAAGGTAGGTCTAATGATTGAAGATGATGTGAAAATAGATAGGCTTTTTGGATCAAATGATTACAAATGGATGTAATAATGAGAAAAAAGTAGTATTGTCGGGATAAGTTTCCTCATTACCAAATGGACCCTAAGGGTTTTAGAATTAGTCAAACTGAAACCAAGAATGTGGAGTGCAACTTCAGTAACAATAGCGATATACATGAGGATTTAATTAAGACCGTGAGTTCAATTATACTATCAATCAAATCGAAAGGAAAATTTTACACAATAAATTCAAGATCAATTATGCTTGATGCTGTCAAATTTTGGGCAGTGTAAGAGTAAGATATCCATAACATAGACGTAGCTAAAATGATGATGTAATAAAACACAAAAAGATAAAAGTAAAAATGAAATACTCGAGATAAATGAAGGTACAATTAATAGATAATAAGGTGAAATAGACTTCGGTGGTTTATTCCCATGTGATGCAAACTAAGGACTGAATCGGTTAGGAGTAGTGAGTTTATCCTTGTAGAAGCCATGAGGGAGCAAGAGGATGGCAAAAACAAACAAAGCACACACACACTCACACAGAGTAAGAGATTATTAGGAAAGATATGATAATACTTGAGCTTATCAAGCACATAGCCCAAGATTGACAACAATTACTTAATAGGATTTATGTAACTGACCCTGCTTAGGTGAGAAACAACAGTTCATGACGATAATGATCTGCTAAACTGAATGTCTTGTTTTGTATTGAGAAAAAAAAAAAAATCAGATCCACTAATGATTTGTATTGAGAAAAAAAATCGGATCACCTTATTGCTCAAGATGAGTACAAAACATATTCAAGTTTGACAGAATTAAAACTCAGTTTCAATCACCTGTAGTTTCTTTCAAGTGATTTAATTGTAAATAAGAACAAAGATACGTGGATAAAATAAGGACATACATAAAATCACAATACCACAAGCAAAGATGCCTAATTTTATCCATTTTATGCATTCTACGTGAAAGTGAAGTGCACTACATGTCTTGTTACAGGGGGAGGATTATGACAGCAAGATCATCCATGTAGAGAATAAAAAACACACCACATTTCTCAAGCTTCTGGAATGCATATAGATGTTAGGAAGTATAGCATCAAAAATTAATGGAAGAATATCACCTAATTCTTGCTGCCACAACTGCCAATTTTGGTTAAAGATACCCTTGCAAAGCTTGTTTGATTTTGAAGTTCCTGTATACATGACTTCGTGCATCAATGCTGTGATTTCATTTGCTTATAGTTCTCCTTATACTTCAGATAAATCAGTCGCACTTGGGTAATTGATCTCAATCAACATTTTGAGCTAATATGCATGACACCACTGCACAACAAATTATAGACAAACGTGGGATTCATTTCCCTAAGTTTCTGTGTTTTGAGGTTTTTATTTATTTTTGGTAGGTACTTCTAATGCATGCACATGCGCACACATTTGTAGATATCTACTTATTTAATGGAAGCATAAATTGGCCTTGAATGCAACTGTTTTGGTGATGCTGTGATGTCCGTGAAAGTAATATTTTGTGTGCACTGGGATAGAGCATAATAATCTCAATTCTGAATTTTTGGCACATTATTGATTCAATCAACACAAATGTCACTGACATTCCATTTAAGAGCACTGCATGCTGCTGTAGGCAACATGCATATAGATGTTGACTCAAAGGCTCTGAAACAAAGTGGTAGGATATGGTTTGTCTTGAATTCCCCCAATAGGCCTAGGAAGATTCTTTATCTTGAGGAATTGGAACATAAACAATGGATGATAGGAAGCCTCAGTTTCTCATGAATGTTTTAGGCTCGCAATTGACAAATTTCAATTGTACTGTGAATGCAAATTTTTAGTATTTTTTTCTTTGTTTCTTGTCAGTCCTGCAATCCATGTGCCTGTATTGGAAAATGGTTATTTCTTGTTCGTGCAGACTTATACACAGCACCTGAGGTTCACAAAGGGGAAATATTCAACAGAAGTGTTGATGCATTTTCTTTTGGTCTCATTCTCTATGAGGTAAGCTCCATTCTCTCTTTCTTGTTTTTCTTGTGAACGTGTGGTGATCATATTTTCCCTGTTTCATCTAGTTCTTCTCCAAGCTCAAACACTTGAAAACGTGTAAGAGTTGCACAGTAGTTGCACATAGTTCCACTATTGGCACTGTGGGTAAAGTTCTGTTTAAGGGTTAGTATGGCCATTTTATGATATTCATTGCACCCTATGGTGAATGGATTTTTGCCCAAATTCAGGTTGCTCTAATCATCATGTGGGTCACCATAGAGAAAATTATAAAAACTGCATAAAAACTTTCAAATTCATTGGCAATTTCCTAACATAAACCCGAGTTTATGTTGTCCTATCCATTAACCTTTGAGTGATCTGCGTGGCATATGCTTTCTGACATGTGGAGCCCACCACTTAAATTTGGGGCTTATTGGATCTTGTTGTTTCTATTGTAAAGAACACCTATAGGTGTTAATTCGTGTAAACCTTCATGCCTGAAATGGTGGGCTGAACCTTTTGGATGGGTTCTCATCAACATATGGCTGCTAGTCCTGCTTCCAGGTTTCACTGTTGCTATTGGAATGCTGGTAGAGTTTGTAATTGTACTGCCGGAATTAGAGAAACCTCTCTATTTGGCCATTAGTAGATTGGAAATTTAATAGGACATGACTAAAACTAAAAATGATTTATAGTTCTATATTGGGCAGCTTAAATTATGCAGAAAATCACTAAACCTTTTTTGTATCATTCTTCCCAGAAGTCTCAATATTAGATGCACTTACAAAAAAATCCTTTTGCTTCTCTATATGCTATCTGCTTCTGCTTGACTTAGCTCAGATGATTGAAGGAGCACCACCATTTCACCCTAACTCCCCAGAAGATGTTACCAAAATGATTTCTTTAGAAGGAAAGAGACCACCATTCAAGCACAAACAGAAAAGCTATCCTCGAGACATAAAAGAGTAAGTTAACTTCCATTGCAAGATGTTACTGACCATGTCTTTTGGTTTGATTTAAGAGTTTAAGTACTAATTGTCAATTTTAGCTGTCAATTATTTTCAGCAAGGCCAAAAAAAAAGTTTAGAGAAGTTTAAAGGTAGCTTACAAAGAATGTGAACCTAACATTGTTGATTAGCTATGGGAGCTTTTAACTCTTTAGATGTTGGAATACTTGATGGAATAGCTCATTAATGCTCACGAGGATAACTAACTAAAATTAAAAAAATAAAAAACTTAATTCCATGCGTATAACAATTTTCCAATAATCACTAAAAATTTTTGCCTTTACACTCTGTAAATGACCATGAAGTATTAAAGATAAAGCTCAAGTTTTTTGCACTGACCTCCCACATGTTCTGTTGATGCTGTAAGTTTTTGAAGATGAATCTCACTAGATATCTGAAATTACTGAGTCCCTGATGCAAAGAGTTAATTTATGGTCAATTGAGCAAGCTGTCTATCAAATTTATGTTAACCAAACTTTCAAGTGTGGACAGTCTGGTTAAGGCCCTTTTTCAGGTTACTTTTGTTATGGCTAGCCAGTGGAAGAGCAGCTCTGGTTGGCCTTTTTAGTATTATAATATAGACCTGTATTTAGTTATAGCCTGAAGACTCTGCACAGTTTTCTAGCTTGCATGCTCTCATTACCAAGCTTGCTTTGTAATGGTTCATAGTCCTGTTTTGCTGATGAATTCATAGTATTAAATTTAGTGTTTCAGAATAAGGGCTGGAGGTGATGGTAACAATAGTTGCAGCAAATGAGCAAGCACATTCTAATAAAAGTTGGGATGTTACTTGTGCAGGTTAATTGAAGAATGTTGGGACCCAGAACCCGTGGTCAGACCAACATTTTTTGAGATTCTTGTGCGATTGGAAAAAATTGCTACACACTGCTCTAAGCAAGGAGGTTGGAAGGACACTTTCAAGCTTCCTTGGTATGTGTTATTTTTACCAATTATCTCCTGTAACTACTTGTGCGCTAAAGCTTGCACTCTGCTCCACTCTTTAGGATAGAGTTGACTGTTATAATCAAACAAAAAGATTCCTTGACAAAGCTAGTCTCCTGGCATGGAGTATAGATGTATGATTCAGGTGTCAATAGGTTGATCTGTACCAGGTTGGGAACTTTCATTCTACAGTGTCCAATGCTTGAGCCCAAAACTTCTCAAAGAAGTTGTGACATTACAGGATATTAGAAAGTTTAACAAGCCGGAATTAGGTCTGTGACACAATCCATGTGATATTAATGGTATGTAAATATCATACAAAGTGCAAACTAATGATTTCCATCATATTCTCCTGGCCTTACCTGATCCAACGCCTACATCCTAGTTTGATGCTCAGACTGACAACTAAATGACATGGATTTAAACCAAAACCACTGGGACACTTATCTACAGATATTGTGGGATTCTCCATTTTGTGAAAGGGACCGGTTTGGCTAAAATGCATGCTAGCGATTTTTTGCTAGAACTCAACATCCACCTTTAGATCTTCATCAAATCATAGATCTATGGCTAGGATTCCTTTGACTGTCAAAGGGTGTCAAAGGATAAAAATTGTCTTTTCATCAAATTTTATCAATTTTTAAGAATGTGTTAAAGTTTGTTAAATTTGGTTAAACTATGTTAAACTCTATGAAACTGTGTGAAACTTTATAAAACTTCTGTAGTGTTTAACTAATTGGCTTTAACTGAGTTTTAATGGATCATTAAAACTCAGTTAAAGCCGATAAAACTCTGTTCTTGAAGCCCATTGAATAGTACGGCATTTCGTAGGCTTTAGCTGAGTTTAATAGAAGCATATTGAAACTCAATTAAAGCTCATTAAATTCTGTTAAATATTATTGACGTCTTTTGTAGAGTTTAACAAAAACTTGATTAAATTCGGTTAAAGTCCATTACACTCCGTTTAATGTTATTAATGTTTCATAGAGTTTAACAAAACTATTATTAAACTTGGTTAAACTAAGTTAAAGTCCGTTAAAAGCTTTGTTGAATTTATTGATATTTTATGGAATTTAACAGAATTGTTATTGAACTTGATTATACTTGATTAAAATCCATTAAAGCCCATCAAACACTTTCATAGGCTTTCATAAACCCATTAAACTCGGTTTTCTATTTTTTTTAAATATTTAAAAGATATTTCAACTCCATATTTCACCTACATATCTATTATATTATTAATATTTTTATAAAATTAAAAATAATCTAAATAATCTCTACAAATTGCTTATTTAAAAATTTTCAAAAATGCCCCTCAAATTTTATTCTATTATACTAGAATCATATGTAGTATAAACTTTCCCTTTGTGAAATCACTACACTATCAATATTAGAAACAAACAATGGAACTACATGTTAAAAACCTTTGGGAATTGGAGATCATCTATTGTAAGTAGGTTGTCCCATGCCTCTATGCTTAAGACTCATTTCTGAAAGTTGTTCCTGCTTTTTATGTTTCATTACCCACCACTGGCAATTGTTTGGTCTACCCCTTGTGTTCTTTCAGATTCAATATATCATTGAACCTGGTCCTATTTAATGTGTGAATACCTAAATTTCATCAATACGCTGGGTTTGATTATGGCAGCTAGAAATCAACTTGTTAGTATCAGCTTGAGAAAGCCATGAATTTAGTACTTCGTTGCCTCAGAGGTAAATCCCTTTCTGATGCAACACAGCTGAGCCAGTGTCCTATCGTGGATTCAAGAAGCTCCCTCCTAATGCTAGACATATCTGCATAATGGTTGTTTGCTTATTGTGTAGGTTCACGACATTCATGTTGAATGACAAAGAAAACAGATTTCCTTTGGTTTTTAATTAAATTCAGTGAATTGAAGCCATGACATCTAATGACTGTGCAGGAAATGAAGAGGATTCTTGAGCATCCGAAAGGCAGAACAAGAGAGGGAAACGCATGCTGTCTCCATAGGTGTACCTGGAGGTTCTGAAGAGCTTCTTGTAGCAAACTGACAGTAGTCTCGTGATAGAGGCTTAAATTAAAAAGAACTGAGTGTCTAGAAGTGCATCAATATTTGGTAGTGCATTATGCAGTCCCATTCTTTCTGCTGAAATGCTGTTTCTGCCTCCAAGTATCCCTACCATGAAAATGGAGGGCACCATCATCCACAAAAATCAGATTGTTCCACGCATCAAGTTCAGGGTGTCACGTTCGAATTAGCGTTTTTGATTTGCTGGCGGCATAAATCAGATTGCTCAGCCAAAACATTCTGGCCGCAACCTCGGATAGCTGAACCATGCATTTCGGCCTGAACCTGAACTGGATCCTTTAGCTGAGTGACCAAACTCTAAACCCATTACAAGCGTGGCCAAATGATCATTGTCTTCTTACTGGGCCCTAAGCTGCGCATGCTGAGTAGCCACATTTTGCTAGTGCCTTTTTATCTCCATTCTTCATTGGATTTTTGCCATTTTTACTTCCAGTGTGTCTCTCAAATGCCTACCAGTTTGCGATCTACGCATCTTGAACTTCCTTGTAATGATGATTTGGCTAAGAAACATTGAATTTTTTTAATGGAAATTGATGGGCGAAAGGTGTCCCTCCCTCCCTCCCTCTTGAGAATGAGAATGAAGTATCTCTCGTAGGACTGGATGATTACAAGCTGATCTATTAAAACATAAAAATGTTTAAAAGTTGTAACTAACTTGAACTTTTCTTTTTTGGTGAGAGTGGGGGTATGGTCAATCTGTGAGTTTCCACCGAATGTTAGGATCAAAGCACAAATACGTCAAATCCATTGTATAAAATATAAGGTGCTAATGATCGAAATATGTTATTAATTAAAATAATAATTGAATGAGACAAATATCAATTTGCAACTATCATAGTAATTCTATTTTTTCTATTTTTCCCTAGTCATTCAAACATTTCTTTTGTCCATTTTAACTTTGTGGCCTGACGGCATTCCTATGCTATTGTTATTATATATTAGGAGTGCAACTTGGGCCGGGTTTAATCTAAATAAGACCCAAACAACTATGTTAACCCGGCTAGATTTTAAATAGGATTAGGGTAAGGGTTTAGTGAAATCGAAATTAAAAAAAACTTGAAACCAACCTGAATTTAATGTGTATATCTGGTAGTATATACTTTTTGTAAATAAAACTTATGCCTAGATATGATTTTTGGAAATTTATTACATTAATATATCTTTATGTCTATCTCTTATACTCTAAAATCTTGTTTATGTAAAAAATATTTTTCAAATTAAGTTTTCTTAAATAAAATTTTCTATGAAAATTTATTGCATTGTTGGAATATCTATAAAGTTATAAATTGACAATGTGATATTTGATTTTCCAAATTTATATCATATAATTGTTTGAAGATATTTTGACATTAATTTTTAATTATATACTAGTTTAATTAATTAGGTTTTGATTATTTGAAAATTTGCTTAAAATAAAATATGAATTTGAAAAAATTGAATTGAAAATAATAAATAATATGAAGCTCAACCTGGAACTTAAGCCCGGTCCAAATTGAACCCAAATAATAAATTAGGGTTAGGGTTGACTAAAGCCCAAGTCAACTCAACGTGAGTTGCATCCAAGTTCGGCTTAGATTAACTAAGTAAAATGCTACTTTGCTCCTATACTGGTCAAATCCTTTGCCTGAAATGTAACCCGGTGTAGATATGCATAACAGATCCCGTTTTAACCCATACATTGGCACTATTGTAACCAATTTCTGGCCCTTATGATGGATTTGTGATACTCAAATTGATCAATGAAATACGACAGGGAGGAAAAAATCAATATAATTATATAACAGGTCGCATTTTAGGCCATGGATTGTACCAGTCCCATCAATCTATTTTGTAACAAAATTTTACCTTTCAATTTTTCAATTTATTTCTATTTTTATGTGATACAGGGAATATACCATAAAAGCTGATATATCTATACAAAAGAATAATAATCAATTTATTGATAGGTTGCCAGTTAGCATTAGCAAGACAAAGCGAAACAGAAACAAGCGCACAACTTGAGGATTTATAGGCCTATCTGTTGAAGATTTTCAGTCTAATTTCCAATTCCCTAGGATCAATAAAAGGAGATGAAGATTTTAGACAATATACATCCATTCGACCTTATTATAAATTTGCTTCCGTGGATGATCGAATCTCGTGTGTTGTAAGATGGGGTGTATATGGTACAGGGGAGTCCAAAAGAGCTGTGATGTAAAATAAAATATAATCGATATAAAGTGAATACAAATAAAATGGATAGAATTAATTATGAAAAATAAAATGCATCCAAACATGCTCACCCTAAAGCAGCATACAAAGTAAAAAAGCATTTGAATATATAACTGCACCTTTTATTCATAATTGCATTTTTATCAATATTTTTGAAAATTTATGTTAACCGAAATGTTTTTAAAAATGCTAAAAAGTGTTAATTTTCAAATTAACTAAATGACCTGTATAGTTTTAAAAAAGCTATCTCAACCCCTTGAAATGAAATAACTATCCTCTAAAGATACCCATTGGATGTAATTACATTGAAAATAGTCTTAAAAAACTGACAATTTTAGCATTTTTAAAAATATTTGATTAAAATTTAAGTATTTTTGTAAATATTTAAAAATATTAGTAAAAGTGCAATTATAGGTACAATTATTAGAGAAAAGTATGATAATATGATAAGGGGTCAAATTCAAGAACAAAGATGCCTGAAGTTCAGTTGCCAGAAATAAGAGGGACAAATCCAAGGCAACCGTTTTTGGGATGGTTCAACTGCCAGCACTTCCCCCTCGCGTTAGGATGGCGTTATCATCCTACCAATTCCCTTGCATGAGACTAGTTCTTCCTCCTGTCTTCCTATTCCGTTCTTCCCGCCTCTTTCCGTTTTTAAGACCACTAACTCACTTTGACCCCACCGAGAATTGAAACCCCAACACACAAAATCACCAAAAAAGAAAAGAAAAAAAACACCTGCAATCTTCTACCGCTCCAGCATTTGAATTTTGTCAGATCGGAAAGCTTTTACTCGGTTCTGAAATTCTTTGGTGAATTGAACTCTCTCCTCTTCAACTGACATACAGACACTAGAAAGAAACATATAAAGCAAGATACATTTTTTTCTAAAATCTAACCTTCCACATCTGGGCGAGAAGTGGAGCTGTGAGCTTGGATGATTCTCTCCCCTGTTTTAGCAGTTCTGTCTGGTAATCCGATGTGCCTGCCATTGATGGTGCTTGTCCTGGATTCTTTCCAATTGACTTATGTAAACCTTTTGATGGGTTGCATGGAAACTGATGGCGGAGAGCTGGAGAGTTGAATGTGGACGATCTTATGTTTTTGTCCTTAAACTTCTTATGATTAGGTGTCTTCGAATTACTATTCTGCTCAATTTCTCATTGCTGATTGGTAAATGGTCTGGATGTTATCCTGGTGCAATGGAAATGGCAGATTTCGACTGTATCGTTGTCTACCAAGCAATCATGGGCAGCTTGGGATATTTTCTTTGATAAGATTTGAAGGTCTGTTTAGATGATGGGGAATTTGAGATTTGACGAAATAATCATTCATGTGATAAAATATTTGTTGGAGAAAGAAACTAATTCAGGAATCATAGTTTTCCCCATGAAATGAAAATGATCATATTATACTTCTTAAAATTTCAATTTCAATGCCTTGTACCAAAGCATACCCATAAGAATTTAAATCTTGGTTATGCTTCTCATGGGCATGCTTGGCAGAGCATGATTTATAAAGGCAATCTTAAGTAGCTATGATGGCTATGATGAAGCCTGAATGATGATGAAGCAAAATGGTAATATTGAAGCTGCCATGCTCATAATTTGTGGGCTACACATGAATATTTCTGTTTTCTTTTTGATGTAACGGTCTTTTAGTGTTTCATGCAACTACTGGTATTCTTATCAGAAAACAGCACGGTCACTGAGAGTGGTAAAGATATGACTGCAGCTATCCTTTCTGGAAACAGAGGGGATTTCAGTAATGGCTTCAAGGTCAATCATCAGCAGGAAGAAGCTCTTCATGGAGCACCGAAACGGGACCACTGGTTCATTTCAGAGTATTTCCAGTCTAGGTGGGAGGTGGTTTACTCAGGATATAGACTCCTGTTCTATGAATGGCACCACTGATAATCATTCCCCCCATACCCATGCTGGTAACTGGAGGGATGGTGTCCCAAGAGCTAACCAGATTTTACCGAGGTTGCTAGTAGTGGGATTTCCTAATTCATGTGCCAATTCTATCATGGCAAGATACAATATTGTTTTCCCTTTGGGAATTTGGTGGATATCACAGAGGATACATCCTGCATCCATTGCAACTGTAAGTCAGCCTTCACTGGGCAGGGATGAACGCAATTTAGAGAATAATGAACAGAAAAAAGAGGCTTCACCTGAGCAGTGTGATGTAGCAGTTGAGGATCTGAGTATTGTGAGAGCTATAGCAAAAGCCAAACAGTTCCAAGAATCTCAGAAGGCTGCCCAGTCTGTTGAAAAGAAATTCTGGCCTATGCTTGTTGGTGTCAGGCCTGCTTTGACAGCTGTTGCTACTATGAGCAGGTTACGATCAGGAATTGATATTTTTATTTATTTCATGTTCAAATTCATCTAGTTTAATACCAAGTCCTTTCTTGACATTTTCTGTTCAAATGCACCTAATTTAATACTGTCCTTGACATTTACTGTTCAAATTCACCTAGTACGATACTAAATCTTTGACATTTTCTGTTCAAATTCACCCAGTTTAATACTTAGTCCTTGACATTTTCTGTTATTTCAGGGAGGATTGGGCCAAGAAACTGCATCAGTGGAAGGGTGAATTTGTGTCATCACTTCAACACTATTGGCTGGGCATAAAATTACTTTGGACTGATATTAGGATTTCCTCAAGATTACTTTTGAAACTTGGTTTTGGAAAGAGTTTATCACGGAGGGAGCGACAGCAGTTGACACGCACCACAGTTGATATTTTCAGGCTTGTTCCATTTGCAGTTTTTATTATTGTTCCATTCATGGAGTTACTGCTTCCAGTTTTCCTGAAATTATTTCCCAACATGCTGCCATCTACATTCCAGGACAAGATGAAAGAAGAGGTAAAATTATGTATTGGTTACAGCCTGATTACTCCTTGGTTCAAATTATATTCTTGGTCCAACATTTCTGGTTGGTTTTTCTTGAAAGCCACATGTTTGAATTGACTCCTTTTTGACATCTGGCAAGCCAAAAACTAAACATTCAGTGTCATATTATATTGATTGAAATTTTATTATTGTAAAAGTAATTAAGGGGCCACTTAACAGACTCAATTCTATGCATATCTACCTGCACATTATTTTTCATCTGGTAGCAATCTGTTAGAGCAATGTATATGTGCATCCTCATCTGTGATGCTCAATCTTTAGGAAGCACTAAAAAGGCGGCTTAAGGTGAGAATCGAGTATGCAAAGTTTTTACAAGACACCGTCGAAGAAATGGCAAAGGAAATTCAATGCTTGCATAGTGGAGAAACCAAAAAAACCGCTAAAGATCTTAATGAATTTTTAAACAAGGTATATGCTTCTGATATTATTGCTCAAAATTCCTTCTATTTTATGGGTTAAAGATGCTGGTTAAAACTTCATCAGAGGTTTAATAATTTTACCCACGTCTTTTACACTTTTGCTGATGAGGTTTGGTGATTGTAGAACATATGATATTGGCTTTCCATTTTAGGTCAGGACCGGTGCCGATGTTTCTAATGATGAAATTTTGGGCTTCGCAAAGTTGTTCGATGATGAGCTGACTCTGGACAATATCAGCAGGTCTTTACTTTCATTTTGAATGATGATCATCTTTCTTCTCTTGGAAGACAGCTTACATCTGTTGTGATGCCTGTTGTTTGCAGGCCTAGGCTAGTGAACATGTGCAAGTACATGGGAATGAGCCCTTTTGGGACCGATCATTACTTACGTTACATGCTTCAAAAGAGGCTTGAAAAGTAGGTATCTGCATTTGCCTAGTATACTATGTTTCTTAATCTTTCAATGAACATGTCTTCTAACTCCACATCATTGCCAATTTCTTTCAGTTTTTGGAGCTATTATTTCATTTTTCCTCTCCTATTCAGGTTAGAATTGGCACCCTTGTGATTATCCTAAAGAGAAATTTTGCGTTTTTTTTATCAGCATTAAAAAGGATGATAAGATGATCCAGGCAGAGGGTGTGGAGTCACTTTCAGAAGATGAACTTCGGCAAGCTTGCAGGGACAGGGGCAAACTAGGATTACTTTCTGTTGAGGAAATGCGACAGCAGGTAATTAAAGTTCTGTTATTTAAAACCTAGTCTCAAATGATTGCTGTTTATCTGGGTGCTTCAAATAGTAATTACACAGAAAAGCTGCAGAGAGAATATGTTTATTATGCCATCAAATCCCCTAATGTTGTAAGATACGCATTTGCAAAACTTAATAAATCTAACACAGTAGTCATCTCTGAGATCAATGTCTAAATAACTTTTGAGTTTTAACTTCACATGTTGCTCATGTTAATTTCAATTTGAATAGGTTGCTGCTATTTTTAATCTTTCAAGAGCTGAAATAGTAAATTAAGTAAAGAAAATTGAAAAAGGATAACAAAAGGTTGTGCGCCAGTGCGTGCTTTTGGTATTTGGAGTTATACAATTGGCAAGGGAACACCATCTGGAGAAGAAACGACTGATGCCTTGTATCAAAATGGAGTGTTTATTTCCAATATTGTTGCAAAAGGAAGGGTGAGAAGATATGGCGGGTGAGAAGATTATTCTTCTTTGACGCAGTTAACAAAAAAGCTTGGTTTGCTTGTTTGACCATATTGCAGATTGGACATCTTTCTAGAAAGTTGAGAAAATAAATAACAACCTGCTTTAGCAATCTTGGATGTATATACTTGTTACTGATTTGGTAAAGCCCATGTTGGCTCCTCTCCTCTGAATGAGACTTTCTGTTGGCAGCTTCTAGACTGGCTGGATCTGTCTCTCAACCATTCCGTCCCATCTTCTCTACTGATTCTTTCCAGGTACCAGACTGTCATCACTTAAAATATACTTCAATATTTGCTCCTTTCAAGAGTTGTATGTGTTGATTTAATGCCCTTCATCAGAGCCTTTAATGTTTCTGGAAAGACAAGGCCTGAAGTTGTTCAAGCTACATTGTCTTCTCTGCCAGATGAGGTTGTGGATACGGTTGGAGTAACCGCTCTGCCATCTGAAGATCCTGTTTCTGAGAGGAGGAGGAAACTGGAATTCCTTAAAATGCAAGAGGAACTTATCAAGGTATGAGATATTAAAGCCAGGAAAATGAAATGTCAGCTCAGGAGATCTCAACAAGTGTTTTATTAGACAAATTTAACATTTAACACACTGGAGGAATAATTTTTGAATGTTCTTCCTGCATAATGGACATAACTCTATTTAGATTAAAAGGGATTCTTTTTATTAAAAAGAACAGCTGCTATATACAGATGTTGTTATTCGCTAGACCCAATTTAGAGTAACTTGGCTATTTTAATAACTTTCAAAATCCTTCACCAGACCAAATTTTCAATCTCATCCGATCTTGAATGTTCTCACGACAAACTGTCAAACAAATCCCATGCTTATCCACATGTGTATTGTTATTTGATGCATGCCTTTAAGTTCAACGGTATCATCATGGACTTGAAGCTTTCTATTTGATATTGATTTTGGGAAATTTTTATAGCGGAAAATTGTTTGATTAACTTGTCTTCTATAGAAAGAGGAAATGAAGCGACAAGAACAAATTCACATGAAGGAATCTGTGGCTGAGCAGGAGGATCTGGGTGAGATTACTATTTCAACTGCAGGAGAGGAACAAGAAATGGCAACAGCAAATCCTCTGGACAAAGAGGAGGAAATTTATAAACTCAGCCGTGTCTTGGCTCTTCTAGCTTCATCTTCTGTAAGAATTGCAGCACTTCATTTTACAAAACTTAAATAGATTGTCTACTAGTCTTGTTCTTAGCCCCTGTAACATACGACTGACACTTGCAGTCAGTCAGCAGGGAGCGTGAAGAGTTCATGAACATGGTCAACAAAGAGGTATTTCTCACTCTTGCTTTGGAAATGTTCACAGGACCTTCCTGGTACTTTGAAAGGTGGACATTAGGAATATGTGGCTGCATGGTCTTGATTTTGTACTAGGCATGCCAATGTTTATGCTGCTGAATCCTTACCTTATGTCATATGCCTGTGTACCATCCCAGAATTATTGTGTTGCATTATCTTGACTCTTCACCTTCAGTTAGTGACTTTGCCAGTTAACCACTAACCATAAAATGTAGGAGATGTCCACATTCCCCAAAGAATTTTGAAGCAATAGGAAAATTTACCCAATGAATAAATTTTTCTAACAATTCTAAAGACAGATGTAATTGTTTTGCCTTTTTTTTTCTTCAAATTATCCAATCGAGTTTATCTCTCAAATTCCAAAATGGCTTCACACAAGTTTTAATTTGTCAAATTTTCATGTATGGTATGTAAACTGTAAAGATGCTGCTGCCCTTCCTTTTAAAAAATGAGTTTTTTATTGTTATTTGGAAGTAACGAAATGATTAAAAAGAGCAAAAAATCATAGCTGTGCATAAATTATTTTCTAATTGAAACATTTTCTATGGAAACTTTGAAATTTCCGACACACCAGAGATAACATTTTGCCCATTTGAGAATTATTAGAAAAGCTTATTACTCGCTGTGAATTTTTTTTCCCAAATAGTGAACGTATAAATTTGAAGCCAAACAAACATTGAGATGCCTTGAAACCCAAGGATTTTCTAATTTTCCCAATTAAAACCAAGTATATGGAGTACAACTGTTTTCTTTCAATAATAATAGTAATACAAATAAAAATTTAGTAAAGATTGCAGATCAGGTAATGTCTCAGATTAATTACTTGGTTCTCCAGTATCAATAGTTAAGGCAAGTAGAGACTAGAGAGGTCAATAAGAATGTTGCAAATATAATTCAAGTAAAAGGAGCAGCATTGTGTTTTCAAATATGTATGTGATTCTATGTACTGATTAAATTGAAAGAAGATTTTGATTTGATAGCTGTAAATCTAGCTATGTTTTATAGTCTTGAATGTTGGGTGGTCAAAGAACAATATATTATAAGATAAGTGTATCCAACATGAGAATGGTGAGTTGAATGTGCTAGAGAACTAAAAAACATGAAATTTGAAATAAAGTAATTATATGACCTAAATATAGAATCTATAGGTAATGGGATGATGGAAAGTAGAATTAGATAGTTTTTTTTATTGTCCAATTGATACTAACAATTGCAAAAGTTAGGAGGTGTGAGTTTATCCATTTACGAGACCACAAAAGAGCAAGAAGAAGACCAAAAAATATATATAGAGATTATCACGAAGGATAGGAAGATACCCACATAGCCCTGGATCACCAAGAGTAATGCAACTAGGGTGAAAAAAACATATAATGATGGCAAGGATGATGAATAAACCATTAGAATTTTAAAGGTGGAGAACCAAAAAATAAATAACTAAATAAATAAAATAAACGTTCTCTTGCCTGTTCTTCAAAGTTGGCATATGATTATGTTTTCAATTGCTTGTGAAGTGCACTCACTGATCTGTCCTTGGAAAATATGCAAATCCATGGGGTAGGGCTCATCAGTTTTTGCAAATAACACTTTTTCTGACCTTCCCCTAATGAAACCTTAAATGTCTCACTTCCTCAGCATTTGGATTTAGTTCTATACGTGAATGCATGTTGTTCTTTGCAGATAGAATTGTACAACATCATGATTAAAAAAGAGGGTACAGATGGGGAAGAAGAAGCAAAGAGGGCATATAAGGCTGCTAGGGAGAAGAGTGACCGTACAGCTGAAATGGCTGTAGGAAACAAGGTCTCTTCAGCACTTGTAGAAAGGGTATGAGCCAGATAAACACGAACTCATTATTTGCTGCTTCTAGCAGCCATTCTGCTTACCAAGGTCTTCCATACTAGCCATGATTTCACATATTTTTCATTCAGGACTTGCAAGAATGTTGGACAATTATGTTAATAATGCATATAATTGTTTCTAAGTTTAATTAGCTGATTTATATTTGGGTGGGGCGAATGCTACAATGTTTCACGTACTATGATGTTTAAATGATCCAATACCAGCAAAAAATCTTATTATTGCCTAATTAACTAGAAATCTAAATATCACCCAGACCATAGGACTTTTGTAGCTGATAATTGAAATCATTTGAAAGTGATTATGTATCTGTGAAAATATTTTAATCATTATCAAACATCGATACCTTTCAAAATACTCCTCTCATATAAATAAATAATGCTACAAAATTTTATGGCATTCTAAAACTTGATTGCATCAATATAAGTGATTTTCATAGTTTTATACATGATTTCATTTCATACATTTTAAATAGTGCGGCCATACATGCCTTTGATCAAAATGATTCTAGGCACTATGTTTAAATAGATAATGCTAAATATGATTTCTGTATACCAAGTACAGAGAGTATATTTATACATCTCCAATCCTTAGGACTTGAGCCTGTGACATTTCAGTTCTTGGGTGGATCAATATGAGCTATTTGCATAAGTTTCATATAATTTTATACATTTCTAAATGGTGTTGTCGACGCGAGCCTTTGAATCAAAATAATTTTTAGGATTCTGGTTAGATGAATGATACATAGTAGGAAAGTTGGGTTTGATTTATCTTAATCATCAAGAAGGCCTCCAACAGAAAGGCATGCAATTTTGGACGCCTGGCTTAGTTCTGCAAGGATCCATGATAGAGGATATCTTCCCATTTGAACTTGCATATGCATTTGATATTTTTGCACCTGTGATGGTTAGGATTGTTGCTTTGTGCTTGCTAATAATCGAATGTTTTGAGCACACTTCTAGAGGATACTTACTTTATTCTGTTGTACTGTGGGAATTCAGGTTGATGCGATGCTCCATAAATTACTGAAGGAAATCAATGATGTTGATGCTGTAATTGGTGACCGTTGGCAACTACTTGACAAGTAATTATTATCTACCTACACAGTAATCTGCAAATAGGACTGTTGATACCATGTTGATTCTCAGTTTGAAATAGGTTTATTTTAATAATGATTTCTAGTTTACCTTAACCTACTGCCAAAAAAAAAAAAAAAAACCAAAAAAGAAAAAGATAAAATGAAGAAGGAAATAAAAGAGAAGCTAGGTAAAGAATGAACAAGAAAAGCACTCTAAATCAAGGTGGTGGGGATGATTCACTTGGTTAGCTATCGGTTGCTCCAGATTATTAAAAAAGAAAGAAAAAGAAAGAAAAGAAAAAAAAGAAAGCAGGGATAAATGTTGATGTTTGCAGAGATCTAGGAGACAGTACCCATGGATCCCATTCATTGTAGTGTCTCTATTCCTAAAAGAAGGTTGGTCCTTTCTTTCAATGTCATCCAGTGGAGGCCAAGCCTTCTCAGTTCTAACTGCCAAAGAAGTACATAGATGGTATGCTATGCTTTCAAGCAAGGCTGTGGTGTTCTTTCAAGCATGTCTGACTTTATCGCGTGTGTGCATGAGCCATCTTCAAAGATACATTCCAAATGATCCATTTGCTGCTCATTGTTTGTACCAAATGCTCCACTTATGACAGTGAACATGGATGAGAGTTAGTATAGCAGTCCGTGATTGTTCTGTTTCTTGGAGATTCCTGAACAAAATGGCATTGGAAGCTTTTAACATCCTCCACTTGAGACTTACATCATGTGAGGATCAATTTCAAGCCATCTGTGGCCTTGGCCAACAAAGGATTCCTTTTCTACTAATGGCTGATGGGAGGGGCTTTAAGAATGTTGGTCAGAATTGCTGACCGAATCCATTAAAACAAAGATCCAAAATGCTGAAAAATAGAAAACAGAAGGCCACGAGGAGGCCTACCTTCCTTCCTCTTCTCTTTCTGGGAACTATCAGTAGAAGAGTTCATTTACATGCAGGGATCATGACGGAAAGGTGACTCCAGAGGAGGTAGCAGACGCAACAGTGTACCTCAAAGACACCATAAGGAAGGAGGAAATTGAAGTCCTTATTGGCAACCTTTCAAAAGATAGTGGTAGGATCACATGTTTCCATGCTGGATTTCAGAACTAACCAAGGGCCAATGCAAATATTAACTGTTTATTTTGCCTTTGCCCCCCACTTTCCGAACATACAGACGGCAAGATTCTTGTTGAAGACATTGTAAGATTGGGCACTCGGCAGGATGATGATGTTAGCAGAACTGAAGCAAGAGGGTAGATTTGCAGAACTGAAGCAAGAGGGTGGATTTGCACTCTCTCCTCGTTCTTCCTCTTCTTCTGTAGAATGTTCAGATGCTATTATTATTAGCAAGACAATTCAAGAGCACTGATTAGTCAGGTCCCGAGAGCCCCACAGCAACCAAGGTTACTGCTTCCTTAATCAAGAGTAGAAATGGAGTTAGTATATCTCTGCCCATCTCCATTCTTTGGTCATTGCTGCAAGAAACAGAAGCAAAAGGAAATCAAAACTTCTATACTCACAATCATATGATTGGTGAAACACCTGTTAGATGTTGCCGTAGTCTCTATTCATATGTATTTTGAATGAGAGAACAAATATTAAGATTTATTTATTTTTCCTTTGACAGGAATCGGGTGTGAGAATCAGTCAAGTGAAATACAAGAACATCAGGGGAACTTCGACATCCAAGCTCGCCACAAAGTGTTTGATTGCAGTCCAAGCACTCC